>PVIH01004706.1:55000-135555 GCA_004025045.1 Sigmodon hispidus | reverse complement strand
AAAAAAGATAGTATATTTAACAAATGGTGTTGGCATAACTGGAAGGAAGTGTGTAGAAAAATGCAAATAGATCCGAGCCTGTCACCCTGCACAAAACTCAAATCCAAGTGGATCAAAGACCTCAACTTAACCCCAACCACTTTGAACTTGTTAGAAAAGAAAGTGGGAAATACACTTCTACAAATTGGCACAGACCACCCCTTCCTAAATATAACACCAGTGGCACAGGCACTAAGACCAACAGTCAATAAGTGGGATCTCCTGAAGCTAGAAAGCTTCTGCAAAGCCAAGAACACTGTCAATAGGACAAAATGCCAGCCTACAGAATGGGAAAAGATTTTCACCAACCCTACAAGTGACAGAGGACTGATCTCTAAGGTATATAAAGAGCTCAAGAATTTAGATTCCAAAACTTTGAATAACCCCATCAAAAATGTGGTTCAGATCTAAAAAGGAAATTCTCAGCAGAGGAACTATGAATGGCTGAAAGGCACCTGAAAAAGTGCTCTTCATCTTTAGCCATCAGAGAAATGCAAATCAAAATAACTTTGAGATACCACCTAACACCTGTTATATTGGCTAAGATAAAAGGTACAGATGACAGCCTATGCTGGAGAGGATGCAGAGCAAGGGGAACACTCCTCCATTGTTGGTGGGATTGTAAGCTTGTTCAGCCACTTTGGAATACAATATGAAGGTTTCTCAGAAAATTGAGAATCAATCTCCCCAAGGACCCAGCAATACCACTTCTGGGTGTATGCCCTAAAGAGGCACATTCACACTCCAAAGGTATTAGCTCAACTATGTTCATAGCAGCATTATTTGTAATAGCAAGAACCTGGAAACAACCTAGATGTCCCTCAACTGAAGAATGGATTAATAAACTGAGGTACATCTACACAATGGAATACTACTCAGCAGTAAAAAACAAAAAATGATATCCTAAAATTCACAGGCAAATGGATGGATTTGGAGAATATCCTCCTGAGCGAAGTATCACAAACTCAGAGAGATAAGCAGGGGATGTACTCACTCACTAGTGGTCTCCAAACAAACAAACAAGAAAAAAAGCCAAACATGTCCAAGCAGCAAACCACAACCACTGAACAGCTTGGGATCAGAAACACCCTGGACTGACCCTTCAAACCCCAGTCCATCTATAGGAACACCTGACTCACTCTTGAGGGAAGGGGGACAAAACTGGATTTGGCCGGGAGTGAAGACTGATCCAAGCATTATTGGGCCAGTGTCACCATAGGACTGTCTGCTCCCTGCCTAGGGAGGGCATGGGGAGTTGCAGAGAAGAAAAATGATCAGATGTGGTGGGAGGGAGAAGAGACCTTCAATAAGGATATACAGGGATGGAAAAACAAATTCAGAGGGAAAGCTGAACACAAAGAAAATATATGTGTAGTAATCTTATTTGCATTTCCACCCTTGATAAGCCATGCTTATGATTATTATCCTCTGTATAGTTATTGTTAACTCTTCAGCATTTTTAAATTCTTTTTACTGTTTTTTTTGATAAATACAAAATAAAGAAGGAAAAAAAAAAGAATTATGCACTGAAACCATCTGAACCTGGGCTTTTTTTTCTTGAGAGGCTTGTAATGACAGCTTCATTTTCCTTAAAGGATATAGGTCTGTTTATGTAATTAGTCAATTCTTCATTTAATTTTGGTAAATGGTATCTATCCAAAAACTGTTTATTTCTTCTACGTTTTTCCATTTTTGTGGAATATAGATTTTCAATGTATGACCTCATAATTCTCTTGATTTACTGGGGGTCTGTTGTTATGTCTCCCTTTTTATTTCTAATTTTGTTGATTTGGATACTCTCTCTGCTTTTTGATTCATTTGGCTTATCTATCTTGTTGACTTTCTAAAAAAACCAACTCTTTGATTCATTGATTCTTTGTATTGTTCTTTTTGTTTCAATTGTACTGACTTCAGCTCTAAGTTTTATTATTTCCTGCTGTCAACTCCTAGGTGAGTTTACTTCTAATTTTTCTAAGATTTTCAGCTGAGCTGTTAGTTCTCTAGTGTGGGATTTCTCTAGGTTTTTCATGTAGGCATCTAGTGCTATGAATTTTCCTCGTAAGACTGCTTTCATTGTGTCCCACATCTTTGGATATGTTGTAGATACATTTTCATTAAATTCTTGGAAGGCTTTGATTTCTTTCTTAATTTCTTCCTTGACCCAACGTGGTTCACCTGAGATGTTTAGTTTTCATGAGTTGGTAGGCTTTCTGTGATTTTTGATGTTATTGAACTCTAACTTTAGGTCCTGGTGGTCCAATATGATACAAGGAATTATTTCCATTTTCTTGTATGTGTTGATATTTGCTTTATGATCATTTATGTGGTCAATTTTAGATAAAATTCCATGAGGAGCTGTAAAATATGTATATTCATTTGGATTTGGGTGGAAGCTTCTGCAAATTTCTATTAAATTCATTTGCATCATAACCAATGTTAGACTCCTTATTTCTCTGTTGAGTCTCTGTCTGGTTGACCTATGCAGGGGGGAAAGTGGAATATTGAAGTCTTCCAATATTAGGGTATGAGAACCGATGTGGGATTTGAGCTTTAGCAGTGTTTCTTTTTACATAGGTAGGTGTCCTTATATTAGGGGCATAAATATTCAAGACTGAAATTTTCTCTTGACCAATTTTTCCTGTGATGAATAAGTAATGATCAGTTTGGTTCCTTTTAATTGCTTTTATCTTAAAGTCTGATTTGTTAGATATTAGGATGGCAAATTCCAGCTTTTTTCTTTGGACCATTGATTGGAAAATATTTTCCCAACCCTTTACTCTGAGCCTGTGCTTGCCTTTAAAGTTGAGGGGTGTTTCTTGTATGCAGCAGAAGGATGGCTTTTGTTTTTGTATCCATCTTGTTAGTGTGTCTTTTGATGGGTGAGTTGTGTCCATTGACATTAAGGGATATTAGTGACCACTGATGGATATTGCCTGCTATTTTTGGTGGTAGCTTGTATGTATTTCCTTTCTCTGGGGTATTCTTCTGGTGGATTATGGATTGTGGTTTCATGGGTGCATCTGGGATCCTTAGGTTTGACTTTTCCCTCTAATGCTTTCTGGAGGGCTAGAATGGTAGATAGGTATTGTTTCACTCCGACTTTGTCATGAAATATCTTGTTTACTCCATGTATGGTGATTGCTAAATTTGCACGGTATAATATTCTAAGTATTCTTCTCCTTCTTCTATTCCTATTATTCTCAAATTAGGTCTTTTCATGATGTCCCAGATTTCCTGAACATTTTGAGTTATGGCATTTTTAGTTTTACTATTTTCTTTGACTGATATATCTATTTGAGCTACTGAGTCTTCCACTTCAGAGATTCTATCTTCCATCTCTTGAACTCTGTTTGTTATGCTTGTATCTGTATTTCCAGCTTTTTTCTTCAGGTTTTCTATTTCCATTTTTGCCTCATTTTGTGCCTTTTTTATTGCTTCTATTTCAGCTTTTATATCAGCTTTTATTTCAGCTTTTAGTTCCTGGCATGTTTCTTTCATAGATTTGTTCATCTCTTCCAATTTTTTGTTTGTATTTTCTTCTATTTCTTTAAGGCTTTTTTTCATATCTTCTTTGAGAGCTTCGATGATCATCAAAAAGGAATTTTTGGTGGTGCTTCCTTCTGTTTCCTCTTCATTGCTCAGTTCAGGTCTTGTATTTGTAAGATCGCCACTCTCTTCTGGAGTTACCATGTTGTCCTTTGTAGTATTATGTAATTTTTTGCACTGACATTTGCCCATGGCTTCAGTGGTTCACAATTAGATGGGTCCTGGTCAATTGTGGCACCCGGGTTTGTGTGCCTCCTGTCACCTTTCTGGTCAGGGTCTAATTCTGTCTTTCAGAGACCCTTGCAGTTGTTGGTTCGCTCAGTTCGATGTCGTGGTGGGAGCCGTGCAAATTCCCTCAGCAGGAGCTGTGGATGTGGTCAGGGGCAGAGTTTACCTGCCCCTGCTCCAGAGTGCACTGGGATTCTGCAGACAGCACTCGGTCCCGGGACTCAGAGCATAATTCTACCAGACATTCAAAGAAGAATTACTACCATTACTCCTCAAACTATTTCACACAGTAGAAACTGAAGGAATATTGCCAAATTCTTTTTATGAGGCCACAGTTATCCTAATTCTCAAGTCACTCAAAGACACAACAAAGCTGGAGAATTACAGATGAATTTCCATTATGAATATTGATGCTAAAATTCTTAACAAATTTTTATCAAACCATATTAAACAATATATAAAAAATATCATCCACCACGACCAAGTAGGCTTCATCCAGGAAATGCAGGGATAGTTCTACATACAAAAAAAACCATAAACATCATCCATCATATAAAGAAACAAAAGAAAAAAAATACATGATCATATCCTTAGATGCTGAAAAAAAACCTTTGACAAAAATCCAACATTCCTTTATGATAAAAGCTCTGGAGGGATTACAAATACAGGGAAAATATCTCCATATAATAAAGGTGATTTACAAGAAGCAAACAGCCAGTATTAATCTTAATGGAAAAAAAACTCAAAGCAATCCCACTAAAATCAGGAACAAGAGAAAGATGTTTTCTCTCCCCTTATCTATTCAATATAGTTCCTGATGTTTTATCTAAAGCAGTAAGAGAATGAAAGGAGATTAAGGGGATACAAATTGAAAAAGTAGAAGTGAAACTATCTCTATTTGCAGATAATATAATTTTATAAATAAGGGACCCACAAAATTCTACCAAGGAACTTCTACAGCTGACAAACACCTTCAGCAATATATCAGGGTATAGAATTAACTCAAAGAAATCAGTGGCTTTTCTATACACTAAAGATAAAAGGGCTGAAAAAGAAATAAGGGAAAAAAATTACACTTCATAATAGCTGCAAATAGCATTAAATACCTTGGAGTAACTATAACTCAAGAAGTAATAGATATATTTGACAAAAATTTTAAATCACTGAAGAAAGAAAGTGAAGAGGATATCAGAAAATGGAAAGCTCTCCCATGTTCCTTGATCGGTAGGATCAGCATAGTAAAAATGGCTATTCTAGCAAAAACAACCTACAGATTCAATGCATTTCCCATCAAAATCCCAACACAATATTTTATAGACCTTGAAAGAACAATACTGAACTTTATTTGGAATAACAGGAAAGCCAGGATTGCCAAAACAATTTTTCTCAACAAAAGAACCTCAGGAGGCATCCCCATTCCCGACTTCAAGTTATACTGTAGAGCTACAGTAATAAAAACATCCTGGTACTGGCATAAAAACAGACTTACACATCAATGGAATGGAATTGAGGATCCAGGCATTAACCCAAAAAACTATAACACCTGATCTTCAACAAAGAGGCCCAAAATATTCAATGGAAAAAAGATAGTATCTTTAAGAAATGGTGTTGTCATAGCTGATTGGTAGTGTGTAGAAAAATGCAAATAGATACAAGCCTGTCACCCTGCACAAAACGAAAATCCAAGTGGAACAACCACCTCAACATAAACCCAGCCACTCTGAACTTGATAGAAAAGAAAGTGGGAAATATTCTTCTATGAATCGGCACAGGCTATCACTTCCTAAATATAACACCAGTGGCACAGACACTAAGACCAGCAATCAGTAAGTGGGACCTCCTAAAACCGAGAAGCTTTTCTAAAGCTTAGGACACCATCAATAGGACAAAATTACAGCCTACAGAATAGGAAAAGATTTTCACCAACCATACAAATGATAGAGGATTGATCTCTAAAATATATAAAGAACTCAAGAAGCTAGAGCCCAAAAACTTGAATAACCTAATCAAAAAATGGGGTTCAAAACTAGAAAGGGAATATCAATAGAAGAATTACAAATGACTGAAAGACACTTGAAAAAGTGTTCAACTTCTTTAGTCATCAGAAACAACTTTGAGATACCACCTGACACCTGTCAGATTGGCTAAAATAAAAGACACAGATGACAGCCTATGCTGGAAAGGTTGCAGAGCAAGGGAATCACTCCTCCATTGTTGGTGGGAGTGTAAGCTTTACAGTCACTCTAGAATGCTGTATGGCAGTTTCTCAGAAAACTGGGAATCAATTTCCCCAAGGTTTCAGCAATAACTCTTCTAGGTGTATACCCTGAAGATGCATGGTCTCACCCCAAAGGTATTAGTTCGACTATGCTCATAGCAGCATTATTTGTAATAGCAAGAACCTAGGAACAACCTAGATGCCCCTCAACTGAAGAATGGATTAACAAACTGTGGTACATCTACACAATGGAGTACTACTCAGCAGTAAGAAAAAATGATATCCTAAAATTTACTGGCAAATGGATGGATTTGCAGAATATCCTCCTTAGCAAGGTATCTCAAACCCATAAAGATATGCTTGGATGTACAAACTCATTAGTGGACTCTAAACAAAAAATGCAAAAAGCAAAGCATGTCCAAGCTGCAAACCACAACCACTGAAGGTTCTGAAACACCTTGGACTTAGATCCCACTCTCACTAGAGGAAGACCTTAGATCCCACTCTCGCTAGAGGAACACCTGACTCAGTCTTGACATTAGTTGGAGAAAACTGGATCTGCCAGGAGTGGAGGCTGAACTGAGCAATATTGGGACTTCCTGCCCATGCTGGGAAGGAGATGGGGAGATGTGGAGAAGAGAGAGTGACCTGAGTGGGTGGGAGGGGAAAGGGACCTTGAATAAAGATATACATGGAGAGAAATGTGACTTTGTTCATAATTAAAAAAATAAAAATAAATAAAAGTTAGTTATTGTAACTGGATGCATCAAAATAATAACAAAAACATGACCACTGAGTTTAGTAATATGGAGCGTACTGGTTACCTCCCTAGAACTTCCTTTACATAAATATTATTTAGAATTTCTCTACAATCTCGAATTATCTTACAATAGAATTCCAGTACCTTCTAAACATACATATGATTGTCTGTAATGTAAGATGAGTTTTATAAATATTTTCTAGATTATTATTTTAATTTGATAAATGATGTAATGGAAAATTTTTAGAAGACAATAAAATTGGGGAATTGACCAAAACACATAACAGTATATACCCTATTACATAAGCACATATTTAACTTAAACAGTATTCATGAAATATATTTATACTTTTTCATTTACTTAATAATAACAATAAAGTATATAAAGTATGTAAAATATTTTAATGTATTTTAAGGTAACAATAATTAATAGTTTAAGGATCACTTGTATATAAAAATAAATATTCAATAGTATGGTTTAGAATTTTATATACTAATGGTAAATTCTTAAAGAGTTTAACGGAATTAAGCCTATATTGATACATTAAGCAATAGCAATTAATAAGTTAAGTTACAATAACTCATTAGTTTATAGATTTTACTGCCTGCAAGGTTAAGGGAAATTCGTAATATAGAAAATTATTTTCATTTTTATAATAATTAGCAGGGATGCAAGTGATTCTTAAACTATTAATTCTTGTTACCCTAAAATACATTAAAATATTTTATCTTTGTTGAGAGTTTTAAACATCAAGCTTGATCATATTCTCGCCAATACTTCAAATCTTCCAGATGCACACTGTCCTTTGTTGTTTTGAGGTCTTCATTGCTGTTAGCAGTTGTAAGCTATTACCATATGGTTGGAGACAGTTCTCATTAGGAATGTAGCCCTCAGTTAAGTCAATCATGTTCTGATGAAATACCACACATCCAATATATTTCGGCATAAAATACTTTGTGTTGAAGTGAAAGCTGTCTCAGTTGGCTATACATGTATTTAATAGTTGTTGATTGCCTATTATTTGATCAATATACTTCAGGCAACTGAAGCCCAAGAATATGTAGAATGTTACACTCTGACTTTTATCTTGCTATTACAACTCTTAGTTTCTTAATGATGAAAATCTACCTAGGCCAAAATTTTCACCATACCAAATTCTCTTCAGACCAGAATATAGATATGTAATATTATCACAGATATTATTAATGTAGAAACCATTTACATACATTTGTTTTGAATATCAACTCCTTCATTACTCTTTTCTTATTGGCAGATCTGTAAATATCACCTGGAGATGATGAAGGTATCTAAGACAGTAGGCAAGTGAGAGGAGGTAGAAGTGAGATCTGAAGTCCAGTGGAGTAAACTCATTATGACTGCACTCTGGCATCTGCTGGGGATTAGATATCCTTTAAACCCTGGTATCATGATAGTATCCCTTACTCTTATGAGTGATCATTTATTACATTTTAGGATGTAGTCATAGTCTGCTTCAGTGATATAATATCCAATGTGGGAAATATGGGTGAATTGTAATTGCCTTTCAAAGATGTAAGATGAGCCAAAGAAGAAAGAATAACAGGGAACACTAAAGAAGTGAATAATTATTGTTATGTGGGCACAGGGAACCTTTAATTTAACTGTTGTTTAAAACTAGCACAATATGAGTAGTGATTAACCTGAAGAAGACATAAATGTGCATTCAAGGCAGAGAAAATAACATCACACAAAAGTACTGAGTTTCAAAACAGCAAGCCTTGTTACATTTTTTTTTTTCTCTTTTTGGTGTGTCTGCAATGAGAGATCTTTTGGCCTGTGTTATGGTAGCTGGGCTTAGTTTGAAGACAGTGGGAAATCACTAGAAAATTGCAAGCAGGATCTGACATTATCAATTTGTGTTTCACATAGTGCTGGCAGCAATGTGCAGTATGAAGCATAAGTGCCGTCTTTTTTTCCTCACATCAACCAAAAGAATATTGAATAAAATCCAAATATGCGGAAACTAAGGGATAAATACTGTCATCAAGTATATGAAACATTTATGAGAAGGATGCTCAGCAGTTGTTCTGAGTGTCTGTGACAGACCAAACACAATCGCATAAAAGTGGGAGGGAGCTGAGTTGGACCTTTAGTGGAATATCTCAATTGAGGGCTGCCCTGGATACGGATATGACTACAATCAACAGAATGGGCAATTGAAAAAAAAATTTCTACACTTGCCAAGAGATCAGAAAAATACTATCCATTCTAGAAGATTTTCAGATAGTCATTTCTTTGATACCTAGAAATATAATTAGATTTAGTTTCAATAAACTCCTGTTTCACTGCTTTATGATTCTTATAACGAAAAAGTGAGTTGCTCTATGAGCCATCATTCCATCCAGCATGTTCCAGTCTTCGGTCTCAATTAAATAAAGTGGATATCATTTCCACTTATGGCTAAATGCTAATATTTTAGTATTACAGTAATTCCTACAAAGTGACTGATTTTGGGTTAAAAAAATTAGTAAAATAGTGAAGGCAGACAACTCCAAACTGTCAAAATAGAGGAAGCAGAAATTCTTTGTCCTTGAAGATTTGGACTCCACTCATATGTTCCTCATTCCTTCTAACTTCATTTTAACCTGGCCTATTATTTTATTTTATTTTTTCCACCTACCTCCTTACGATAGTATCTACCCCAAAGAGCTCAGGCTAGAAGAGAGAACAGTATACAGCCGAAGGAACTCATAAACACAAAGTCATTATTGTTTCCTGTGAACACACTAATGAGGTCATTAATGATTATATCTCAAAGAATAATAAATTGTTTATTATTCTAATTTATTTCATCATGAAATTCTTGTTGCCACTCACTTTTCCTATTTTTTTTAACATTTTTATTTAAACTATTTTTTCTTTTACCCACCACTGCTCTTCTTCCCTCCCTCCTCCCCATTCCCGCCCCCCGCCCCGATCCTGACATCCATTCCCCTAGAGAAGGTAGAGAATCCCAAGGTGAGTGGTTGAGTCTCACATATCCAGTTGAGGTAGGTACAGGACCCTTTTACCCCAGTATCCAGGCTGAGTAAGGTGTTTCTCTGTAGAGAATGGGCTCCTAGAAGCTAGTTCATGCACCAAGAATAAACTCTGGTCATACTACAAGAGGCTCCACAAACTGCCCACATCATTTGACAGTTGTTTATATTTGAAAGGTTGGAGGATTTACTTCCCTTTCATGAAGGTTCCTCAGTGGTTATTTTCAGTCAGTAAACTCTACCATCTCTGTGGGTCTCCTCATGATCCTGATCCCTTTGCTCATATACTCTTTTCTCCCTCTCTTCAGCTAGAGTAGGAGATCAACCCAGTGCTTAGCTATGGATCTCTGCTTCTGCCTTTATTAGTAGCTAGATGAAAGATCCTTAATGACAAGTAGGGTGAACATTCATTTGATTATATAAAAAGGCTTGTTTAGGAACCCTCTTCCCTATTGCTTGGAGTCCTAGCCAGAAACATTTTGTGTGTGTGTGTTTTTTTTTTTTTAATATTTCCCTAGCATCAAGTTTTCCTCTAACCACACAATAGCTTTCTCTATCAATATATCTCCCTCTCTGATGCTCCTCACACGCAACCAACTCATTCTCCCTTGTTCTCTCCTAATTCTACCTGCTTGTCCTCCATGTTATCTCAGTATATATAGGAGATCTTCAGTGTGTTATGATTTGATCTTATATTATGAAATTTTCACAAAGACTATCAATATTTAGGAAATATTTTAAATAGTCTAAGCAGTTTTGCCATGTACTGCCAGGGCCTTGACACATAAGTTCAATGCTCCCTGAAACTTGAGCCCATGTTGTTTTCCATATTGGATTTCATTTTTTTCACCAAACAAAGAATCTCTGGTTTCATAATGTATAAGAAGAATTGTTATAGAATATTATTTTAAGGTGTGTTACATTTTTTATACTGTGAAACACTCATTTTAATAATGCAGTGTTGCTATGAACATAGTTGAGCTAATACCATTGGAGTAGGACTGTGTAACTTTTGGGTATACACCCAGAAGTGGTATTGCTCGGTCCTTGGGGAGATTGATTCTTAGTTTTCTGAGAAACTGCATGATGCATTCTAGAGTGGCTGAAAAAGCTTACACTCCCACCAACAATGGAGGAGTGTTCTCTTTGCTACGCACCCTCTGCAACATAGGCTGTCATCTGTGTCTTTTATTTTAGCCAATCTGACAGGTGTCAGGTGGTATCTCAAAGTTGTTTTGATTTGCATTTCTAGGATGGCTAAAGATGATGAACACTTTTTCAGGTGCCTTTCAGCCATTAGTTATTCTTCTGCTGAGAAATCCCTTTTTAGTTCTGAACCCCATTTTTTGATTGGGTTATTCAAGGTTTTGGACTCTAGATTCTTGAGTTCCTTATATATCTTAGTGATCAGTCCTCTATCATTTGTAGGGTTGGTGAAAATCTTTTCCTATTCTGTAGGCTGTAGTTTAGTCCTATTGACAGTGCCCTTGGCTTTACAGAAGTCTCATCTTCAGGAGATCCCCCTTATTGATTGTTGATCTTTAATGTCCATAGCAGCGTTATTTGTAATACCAAGAAACTGGAAACAACCTAGATGCCCCTCAACTGAAGAATGGATTAACAAACTGTGGTACATCTACACAATGGAGTACTACACAGCAGTAAGAAAAAATGATATCCTAAAATTTGCTGGCAAATGGATGGATTTGCAGAATATCCTCCTGAGCAAGGTATCACAAACCCATAATGATAAGCAGGGGATGTACTCACTCATTAGTAGACACTAAACAAACAAAAGTAAAGCATGCCCAAGCTGCAAACCACAACCACTGAATAAATAGCTTGGGATCTGAAATACCTTGGACGGATACCTTGAATCCCACTCCCCCTAGAGGAACAATTGACTCAGTCTTGATGTTGGGGGGAGAAAACTGGATTTGCCAGGAGTGGAGGCTAAACTAAGCAATATTGGGACCTTGGGACCTTGGGATTGCCTGCCCATGGGTGGGATGGGGAGATGTGGAGAAAAATGAATGACCTGATGTGGTGGGAGGAGGAAGGGACCTTGGTTAAGGATATACAAGGATAGAAAATATGATTTCTTTATTTATAATAAAAAATAAAACAATAAATAAAAAATAATACAGTGTTGCATTCTGTTACATTTTTTTAGTTTTTTTTTTACACATCAAACTAGCATTCATTTTCAAAAGCTAAAGAAAGCTTTATACACTCTTTATAAAACAAATAGCCCAGACTCAGAACTAAGCAATACTATAAACTAAGTATTATAAAGCTGTTTATAAGAGTAGTTTAAGTAGTGGTAACATTTAACCCATGTAACACTGTCAGAATTCAAATCATGACTTGGATCTTCAATAATTCAAATGCAATGGCCTTGATAAGGGCTTGGTCAATTTTAAGATAAATTTGTTTGGACGTGGCTTCCAGAAGTCTTTGATTACCATTTTCCATCAACTCATAGTAGAATAGCTGGCCTGCGGTAGCAAGTCCACAATGGTTTTCCCTTTGGCTATAAGGACATAGCCTCCATACCTCACTTAGCACTCCAGATGTTCTTGACAATCCAATGTCTGTTCTTATTTGAATCTGTTCCTTCATATCCATAGCCAATGACCAGAACTCCATGGTCGAGATCCTTTCTGCTACAGTTTGCTTCATTTGTTTAACTTTGTGAAGATGTGTTACTTGGCCAGTCAAAAACACCTGATGGTCTAATAAAGTGCTGATTGGCCAATAGTACAGAAGGAGAAAATGTAGGCAAGGCTGGCAGGCAGAGATAAATTGAAGGAGAAATTTCGGAGGAAAAGAAGATAGAGGAACAAGATAAGAAGGAGAGCATGAGGTTGTGGAGAGCCTCCTAGCCACACAGCCAACTGGCAGGTAAGACTGAAAGTAAAATATAGAGAGGTAAGAAAAGAAAAAATGTCCAAAGGCAAGAGGTAGACAGGATAATTGAAAGTTATGAAAAGCTGGGAAGAAAGAATTCAAGCTTAGGCCAAGCATTAATAACTTAGAATAAGCCTCAATGTGGAGTATTTGAGATCTGGTGGGCAGATTCCCCCCAAAAAAGCAAAAAACAACTAACAAGGTAAGCTGTCTACTCAACTTCTTACCCTATTTCCTTCTAACTACACAGTTAAAATTTTCTGAAGCTTGGTGTAGGCATCTAGCTTGTTGTCTTACATTCCATTGGCCCAACATTGTTATTTATATAACTATGTTAATTTGTATATGAAGTCAAAATTGCTCAGGAATAAAAGTTCTGGTGAATCATATATATAAAGAGTGATTTATTCTGATGTTCAACTGATAAATGCTTGGCTTTTAAGTGTGTTATTGAATGAACTGATTGATTAACCTACAACTAAAGAAATACTAAAATTAAGTTGTTTCTTATTGATTTTTACTATTTCCTATGCTTTTATATTTGTTTAAGGGTCAGGTCAATATTGGATAATAAAAAAAATAATTAAAGATGAAGTGAATATAACAGAACTATAGTACACATTACTCTAGTTGTATAAGACCAAACATTCATATTAGAATTAAAAACAGTCTATATTATTCTAAATATTTGCAGAATGGCAGAAATAAATTATTGAAAGATATAATTTTCTTTAACTTTGTTTTTTTTAAATTATTCTGTTAAATTATCTGTTTGTATACAGTAACACTGAAAATTTGAACTTATCTGCTATATCCTAGAGGTTTTATATTTTTATGTTTATTAAACAAATAATAGCTCTATCTGTGCCCACATGAAACTACAAAAGATAGAAAAAACAACCAGTTATATAAGAAAATTATATCTACGATAATATTTTCATATTAAAGTGGGCATATATCATGAAATACTTAAAGCACTAAGGAAAAAGTGGACTCTATACATTGTCTGTAATCCTACTACATAAAAAGCTGAAATAGAGGAATGGGTTAAAACCTTATTGTTGCCTTAGCTATGCAGTGAGTTTGAAATGTGGGTTGTATGATATCTTGTTTTAAAATCACAAATAAAGCCAACAAGAAGTAGAATAAAATTGAAAGAAACAAATGAAAGGACTTGGGGTTCCCTGTAATTTTTTTGGTTTCTAGAAATGGGTTTCTATAATGGAGATGAGTGTAGTCAACTATAGGCACAGCTAATGAGTAATTGTGCTGGAAAATACACATGGCCATATTGTTGTTATGATCACATTATAGTATAGCAGCATAACTGTGGACACACAATCAATCAGTGTTCTATGATGCTGTATTGGCTACAGCATTATTTGGGAATTACTCAGCTGCATTTCATCACAACCACATATAGATTCTTCATTAATATATCAGCATGTTGTGCATATCTATTGAAAAGTATTATTATCAGTGTAAGAAAACTGAGCATTGCACTTTCTGAAGGTACAAGATGGTAGAGTAAATTCCCTCTTTACAATAGTATCCTGTACATAAAAATATTTATCACAGACATAGAAATAAAATAAAATTACAAAGTCAATGTTTGCTTTAAGGAATATGCAAAAGGATCCACCTTTTTCTTTATGTCAATTACTGTGGAACTGGGAAAGCAGAGGGAACATCTGACACTCTAAGCTTTATCAACTATGAATGATACATTAGAACACATGTCCTTGACATTTTAGGTTTCATTTCTGCAGAACTGATGGCATCATCTGACTAATTCTCAACTAGTTTCTTCCACCTACTTTATCCCCTATGGACACCAAAGAAGATGTCAAACACTGACCAAACTCACATTACTACAATATATTTTCAACTGAGATGTTAAAGTGCGACTATAACCTGTGTCTCTCCAGGATGGTTCTGGTATTGCCAGAGGGATATAAGAGTGAGTGTGATAATTTTCTTGTTTTCAGGAAGCTTCCTATAAATATGTAATGAGAAAAATTAAATATATTGTTTTTAATAAAGATAATTTTAAGCATAAAAATGCAAAGAATAAATAACATATGGTAAAGATAGAGAATTCCTGCTTTAAAGGATGACTTCCTTATTTGCACTGACAAAGGTTAGTTAGCAAGTAGAGTCTAGCAATATCTTTAAATGCTTCAGTTCAAAGACCACACTTTAGACTTGCATTTTAGCAGCTCAATATGGTCTTTAAATAATTTTCTACTTGGCGTTTGTTCCACAGCTATCTCTATAAGTTATCTAAGAAGCATGGAAAACTACATCATGCCACAAAATAATATTAGCATTTATTGGCAAAAAAGAGATCTAAATTTCAAATGAGGAACATTTTTAAACATTAAATGTAAGTTTGATTATATTGTTGACTAATGAGCCCTGTAAGTATGGCTTTCAGGGTCACCTGATCCCCTTGCAATCCTGGAGTTTTCTCTAATGAAATATGCTTCTGCTGGATTTTACAATGAGAATAGGTTAAGCAACAAGTAAGATTAAGTCTAGCTAAAACTGAAATTTCTCTAAGAAAGGGGAAAATATAGTATAAAAAGAGAGCATAGAGAAAAACAAAATGAATAAAGGTGAAAAGAGGACCAGAAAACAAATGAGAAAATTGACTTCACATAAACAGGAAGGAGTTGGGAATGGGTAGAGGCAAATGAATTTCTCTTCTGTCTAGTAACTTCAGTGGGCAGGTTCTCATTCTCTGCAAAGTTACATAAAGTTTTCAGGACAACCTCTCTCTGCTTCAGTTGTCATGCTGCCATGATCCATGCAAAGTTTTAGGTGGAGCTGAGTTCTTTTATGACTAACATCTCAAGCTCGGGACCTTTGCCATCAAAGCCGTACATAAAAAGGAATTAAGTTTAGAACATGTTTCATAAAACACATACTCATTCTACATTGCTGAGTGATTGACTCAAGTGAGCACATGAATCATAAGCAGAGAATATATTAACCCCATGATTTACTCTACTTTTAAAGACAGAGTATTAGTGCAAAGATTTTGAAAATGCCTTGTGTATGTTCTGTTCCCTTCCATACAAAATGGAAATCATAATAAAACAAAGGAAACTGTTTTACTTTTGAATATTGTTCTTTGAAATTTTGTTGTTATAATTAAAATTTGGTCCTTCCCTCAACTCCTTCTACATCTACTCCAACGTAATTTTGTGTCTTTGTGTTTTCTTTTAATACCACTTGTATTTTATGTGTACCCTTGAGTGTGTAACCAGCCACTGGAACATGAAATACCTACAAATAGGGACACCCTAAAAGAAAACTAGCTTCTTTTCCCAAAAGCTCCCAATTCTTATATCCACCTCCCCTCCCCAAAATTTTCCCTCTGAAATTTTATCTGGTTTAAACTTTGCACAAGTCTTTTGCTTGCTGTCACAACTGCTTTGAATACATATAAACTGTAAAGTACAATTGTGTCTGTGAAATGCAGCTTTGTTCTCATCTTGCACTACCTTTGGTTCTTACAAGCATTGTGTCCCCTTTTCCTCAATAATTCCTGATACTTGAGAGAAGCTGTATGTAATATAGAGCAGTGAGTGTTAAGATTCTGTTTTAACACTTACTGCAAAAAGACAATTCTATGATGAGACTTAAAAGATGCACTAATCTATGGGTATAAAAATAAGTCATTAAGAAATGGTTTAACAATACATCAATTTAGCATTTTAATAGTAGTAAGTTCTCCATTAAGGCTTGTCTAGCTACAGGTTCACTGTCCTAATAACAGTGTAATATATGGATTCTATCTTCTAAAGTAGCTCTTAAATCCAATTGGATTGTGGTTGGTGCCACTATTGCATCAGTGGACATGTCTTGACAGGCCAATCAATACTGTAATTCATTGGCATCACATCTGGATGAGGGTGATGACTACAATTTTTATTATGGCAGTAGCCACTGCATTATAAATTCTAGCCAAGAGCAATGAAGTTTCCAGATCAGTGCCATCTTGATTTTACCATTTTTTTTTGGTTTTCATTTTGCTGTTTAGCTTTGCTATTTTTAAGAAGTAGGGAACTTCCTTGTCAATTTCTTGAGGGTAATCATGAATAATGGCCATAGACAGCAGCTCCAAAGAGTTACTTATTTCAGGCTTTAACAGTATATATTCAACAAAGGGGTAGTATAAAGGATGTACCAAGTACAAGTTCTCAAAAGCTAATCATCTGCAGAACAAATAACCCAATTAAATGTTGGGCATAGAATTAAACAACAACAAAACCCCCTGATGTTTAATGTTATTTGACAGTTATCACCCCTCTCATTTAGACCATTGTTTATCTGCTCTTACCAATCTATTCTTCTGAACATTAACTTGTTTATAGGAAGTGTGCTTTGGGCCTGTACTGTTTACAACTATAGCTTTGGGGAGGAGATGGTAAGCAAACTGGTTTACATCTCTGGACCTCAAGTTACACAGCTATGAAATGAAGATAATAAAAGCACCCACTATAACAATAATACCAATTGAAGTTTTATATATATATATATATATATATATATATATATATACAAATTTAGCTTAGATTATATGACTTTCAATAAAGTCAAGTCTCTAGATATTTCTGAATTTCACAGATGATAGTACTATAAGAAGACCACATCAGACTGATAATAACATTTTAGCTGAGCTGAATAATTATTGTAATTAATTGTGGAATAAAAATTTATTTAAATTTTAAATAATTTGCTATGTATGTGATATCATATATGGATTCCTATGAGTGTATAACAACATGAACATATATGTGGATAAGGAAAAAAGTCAACATTATTAATAGAAATAGAGTAAGATCTTAAAGTAAACGTAGAAAAATCAGAGAAGCAATGGTTTAAATGTCTAAATAATGTCTAAAATTGAGAGATGTCCCTTTGATTTACCAGCAAGGAGAAGTTTTTAGTAACTTGAGAAAGCCTCTTGTCATTGAGGGGTCAGGTGGTGATTTGTTTTTCCATTTATAAGTAAATGGAAAACATGAATCACATAAACCAAAGACAGTAAAAAGAAATTATTTCAGAAGTTTGGTTGTAAAAAAAAGCTTAAAAATAATGCGTATTTAGGGAAACAGTTGAGGAAAATAGTAACATACTCAATGTGCTCCCCAGTGCAGTGGTAGACAATAGAATAGTCCCAAAAGGAAGTCTACAGTGTATCCTCCTATATCAAGAAAATGGAGTATCTGTGGGACAAAGGGATTTATTAAACGTAAAAGACATGCACCATGAAATAGGAACAATTACCAACATGGGGTCACTCTAGATATATAGATCTTGACAGCTGACAACTTTCCTAGTTCTGTTCAGAGAAAAAAAATAAAAACTGGTTTCTTGCTACAAAGTTCAGGTTATTTAGTAGGATGGAAGGAATGCAGTAGGGCTTCCGAAGCTTATAAGCGTAGAAAATAAATTCTGGGAAAGTCTGCTGTGCTATTGATGCAGGAGAATAGATTGGTGCATGTATCTATACTTTCAACCTACAGAATAGAAATATGAGAAATAAGCTCAGTTTTAAGCCACAAAATCTTAGGTAATCCTTTAAAATAATCTGAGAAAATAGTCTAAAATATATCTTTCTTCTTATTTCATACTGTTTTCGCAGTTAGGTAGTTCCTTAACACTAATCTCTAGATAATCTATTTGAAGATGAAATTATAGCTGTTCACTTTCTCTCCAGGTGTGGAGGTTTCTGTGCCCCCTTCTCAGCTCACACAGTGGCCTAACACAGTTTGTAAAGATACTTGCGTGGATTTCACTGGTGTGAAATCTGTCATAACGAGAAATAAAAGTATGACATGCTATACGGCCATTAGTGGGGATTTCTAAGTTATTTTTCATAGGAACATCAGATATCATTACTTTTGTGGATTAACACAATATGATTTAATGTTTTCTGAGACTGAACACACTTGAATATTAATAATTATAATTTGAATTCTAATATTTAAAATTAAGACAGGATCATAAAAGAGAGAAAGACACACGTAAAAGATAGAGACAGAAACAGAGAAGAGCACAGTGAAGCTGGAGCCTATGCGAGAACGAAAATTACTGAATAAATGAGGAAAAGTAAATATGTAGGAAATTTAGAAATATTCTAGCCTGCTGATAATATGTACTCCCTTTTTACTCTAGATTTTTAAATTATTTGCTACCAAGATGGAGAATATTTTAGACTCTAGGGAGTGTGGCCCTAGGTTCCCATACCTGTGGCTTTAGTTTCCCCAAGTTTGGCTCTATCAGGAAAAGGGAGAAAGAAAGGAAGGAAAAGAGGAAGAAAGGAAGAAAAAGAGGAAGAAAGGAAGAATGTAGTATGTTTCCTACTCCCTGTTTCTCTTTCACTTTGCCTAAAATTTTTTAATTAACTAAACCTATAATCATCTATATATTTGATAAGTTGAAAAGTTTTCTTGATCACATCACAAAAATTCTAAACAGTTCTTTAAAAAGTTTTTCTTATAGATCATTTTCTAATTTTCTTAATATAATTTCAAGTACTGTACACATCTCACCACAAGTAAATTTTATTTGTTTTGAATAAATTTTAGACTTTATTTAACATTTGTAAAATATTGAAAACAGGGTTACCAAAATATTCTCTAATGAAGTATATTTGGTACTGAATGGTCAGTCTCCACTTTTGGGAATGGAAGAGATGGTTCAGTGTCAAAAAGAAATTGTTAAATTTTGCCGAGGAACCTGGTTTAATTTCCAACACACACATGATGTATCACAACCATTTGTAACACAATTCCAGGGACCCAATAACCTCTTTTGACTGCTTTATGCATCATGCATCTCCAAGATGCACCTACCTATATGCAATCAAAACATCCACATACATGATATAAAAGAAATGAATACAAACATAAGGGTTAAGACAGAGATCTTGAGTATCCTCTTGTAAGCTGGTTGTTTCATATAAATTATGCAAATATATCCATTGTGAAACACTAGCGATTTTCAACAGCAAGAAATAGGTCTTCAATTTTAAATACCTTCTTTCTAATATTTTGTTTGGGAACATAGGCATCTTAATTCAACATTCATTTATTAATTTATTGTTTAGAAATATAGTTATTTGTTTCATCATGGCATGTGTACACACTTTGCTTTGAACCATGCCCTGCCTTGCTGCCACTACCAGTATCCTGGAACCCTTCTTGCCTGTCCCCTTCCTCCATTTTAGTATTCCATATTTCTGCTTCTAGTTTATGATTCCATTACATTTTGTCCCTGCACTTGTTAGCTCCTTTCTTAAGATCCATTTGCTGTCTGTCTCTCTGTGTCCCTGTCTTATTCTCTCTTCATCTCTCCTATATCTTTTCTCTCTCTTTCTAAACCTAGACTGATGGGAAAGATAATATGTAATATTTATCCTTCTGACTCTGGTGTATATCACTTAGTGCAGTGATTTCCTTTTCCAAATGATTTTATGAAAATATAATGATTTAGTTATTTTTTACATCTAAATAAATTATTATTATGTGTATGTACATCTATTTCTCCATTTATTAGTTGCTGGACATCTACCCTGTTTTCATTTCTTAGTTGCATTAATGTGTGTCTTGATGATTAAATGTAAGGTCTCTACTTATATATTCAAGACTGCACATCTGGTCATATGGTAGTGTTAGTTTTAAGTTTCTGAGCAACAGTGCAATTCAAAGCAACTCTGTTGCAGTTTCCTCTGAGCTCTGCTTCCAAAACAACTTCACGGAGACTGCCTGAGATGACCCAGGCTTACAGACTACTCCACTAAAGGTTTGTCCATGATTTAAAAGTTTTGTACAGCTTCCAATGAGTTTGCCTGCACTCCAGGAAGTAACCTAGAGAACTATGCTCACATTCCCAAAAAAAGGGTTCATGGATGATTGTCTTCATTTACAGTGTTGGTTACGAGTTGTTATAGACAACGTGAAAAAAAAAAACTATACAAAGGTTTTTTTTTATATTTATATTTGGGGTCTTGTTTTAAAAAGAAAAATGCTGTTGGATTATGCTCTTGTACATTGTAATTATTTGTCCCTTATACTGCCTTAATAAAAGGATGATTGGCCAGAAGGCAGACAGAAAGTGTGGGCAGGGCTACCAGACTAAGAAAACTCTGAGAAGAGGTAGAGGCCAAGAGAGATGCCAGCAGATGCAGAGGAAAGGATGCTGCTCTGAGAAAAGCTACCAAGCCACTTAGCTAAACAGATTATTGAAATGGGTTGGGTTAAGATGAGAGAGCTAGCTAGCAATATACCAAAGTTATAGGCCAATGAGCATGAAATAAGTGTAAGTTTCAGTGTGACTATTTGGGGCTAAGCAAAAATGGGGCTGCAAGCAGGTATGCATTTGGGGCTAAGCCAGAAATTTCTTCTTATCTGCATTCTTACCTATGATGAATGAGGATTGCCCTCTCCGTACATCTTCCCTAGTATTTATTTTAGTTTGGTTTTTTTGCTACTTCTTCTGATATGAGTAAGATTAAATCTCAAAGTAGTTTTAATTTGCATCTTTGTAAAAATGTTGCATACCTTCAAAAATAAAAGATAAGGAGTTTGTACTTTTTCAGAACTCTCTAGTGATTTCATCAGCCATTTTACTTTTTTTTGATTGAAAAATGTTTCCTTTTATATTTGTTTCCTTTATATATTTTAGAGTTAACACCTGTACTCTGACATTTGACATTTGTTGTTTGCTATTTTCCTCTTTGAAAACTAAAAGAAAATTGTCATTGTCCTGAAAAATAATTTATTAATAACACAGTATAGTATATTGAAACTTACCCCTTTCACATTTTAGACCTTCATATTTATCTGACTTCTCTGAAAGAATGTGATTTTTTACATTTTTACATATGTGTACTTTTGGCCTTAGCCTTTTAAATTTTTAAAAATTTATTTATCTTCAAAACATTGCTAGCATAAAAAGGAAAATCACAATTCATATTTATCTTAGAAAATGTTAAAGATAAAAATTACAAATTTACAATGACTTTTCTCTACAATGATTGGCAAGCATTAGGCAATCATCATGGTAAATTTTAATGTTAAATACAAAATTATTATACTGAATATGAAGATAAAAGCTAAAACTTCTTAGTTGCTAAGATTATAAAAATTGAACAGCTTTATAAAGATTGTATCTTTATAAATACAGATCTCTAACATGCTTAGGGGCAAAAATATGATGGACTTTAGGCTGGATATATGCTTATTCCTACATCATTATATAAAGTAATCAAAATAAGTTTTAATTGTTATTTTACTCACAATATTATCTTTACTTTAAATGTAGAAGTGATTTTTATTTATTTCTTTGTTCTTTAACCTTCACCTATTATTTTAATGTTCACCTATTATTGCTGATATTTTTATTAATATTATTTCATTGCTATTATTTTATACTTTATTAGTATTAAGAATATGTTTCCATTAAAAGAATATAAAAATTACTGTGAAGACATCAAATAACCCTTTCCTACTTTACAATTAGTAGAAAAACATAAAGCAGACTCTAGGCCTTCTAATTCATATACCAATTTATATTCATGACACTTTATTTTCTTGACAATTTTTGTCAACTCTTTTCTTGCAACCTTTTGTTTCTTATCTACCAAATAATAATTAAGAACAAGTTAATATGCTTTCTTCTTAAAACATTATTTGCTATTTTGAAACCCAATAACATTTTCTTCAAATAGTTTTTTTTTTTTTTTTCACATGTGGTAATACTGTCAGGAGAATGCAATCACGTTTTGACTTTTTATGATCTTGTTCAATCCTTGTCTGAGGATAAAATATTGAACTTGTAATGCTGCACATATGTTATGTAAATTATAGTAGCATTTTGTATTGCTTTGACCTTTACAGCACTCTATAATTTGATCGGGTGGCTAGTCAACTTTCCAGTGTTTACAGTCTTGCCCTTACTTGGATGGACATCATAAGATATTCCAGTTCAACCAATCAAAAATAGAATACAGAAAAGGTCAACATAGTGTAATATTTTCTTAAGCTACAGTCTTCTTTTCACTAACAAAACAATACATTCTCAGAAACACTGAGAAATCATTTTAAATAGCATCTATCTGATTATTCTTATGAAACACAATAAATTTTTTTATTTGATTAAATTCACATTAACTTTCCTATGTTCAAACCTGATTGTCCTAGGAGAAAGCTTCAATTAATTTTAAGGCTACATTATCACAGACTTACATTTAATAAAATAAATAAATTTGATTTATTTTATTCTCTAACATTCAAGGCCATTTTGACACATAATGCCAACTAGTAACTTAGTGTTTTAAATATATAAACATTATTTCCAAACTATGTTAGAACTAACTTATTTTCTTTTCTTTACTCCTTTCTTTCTAGACTTCTTGAATGCTTATCTGATACTTTGAGGTCTCTCAAGGCTCACATTTTTTAAACTGGGATTTGTGTTCAGTTTAAGGTGTTTTCAATCATTATCCATAAATAATGTCTTTCAAACATGTGTATCAAATACTCTATTTTAAATTCTATAAAAGTGTTCAAATTTGGGAGTTTTGTTCTAGAGGCAAGTTCAACTCATCATGTCAAAAACATATCAAGACTATTCTTATTCAGTTTGCTTTTGTCCCAATGCTATTCACAGTGAATTGTCCTCTTATCCAAACTCAATTCAGAGATTATTGTTGATATGTTAATTACTAGCATTCCCCACCAGTTAAATATTGTATTCATGTATCACCTTTCACTTTTATCACTATCACTGACTACCCCAAAATACTACCAATATTTTGTGTGGGTCCCTGATCATTCATCTGGTCCTTTACTTTCACTTTCTCTCAAAGAGAGTTAAAGTTGTACTTTGAAAATTAAAAATCAACAATATTATTATATCTCTTATTTTTCTTTATGACACTCCATTCATTTTTCATAACCTCAAATACCATTTCTATATCTATATGAATAATCTATAATGGTGTTTCAACACAAATTACCCCTTATTATGCCCTTCATATATCAACTCAGCATTCATTCTACTTCCTAACATCCTTTGTGGTTGCAGAGAAAGTTGAATAAGAATCGTATTCTGGCTATGATTACAACACCCAAACTATAAACACCATTTTGAGATTCAGTTAGCAAAAATGGTTACTAACCATGAAGAAAGTATGCACATACCCAATCTTCCTCAGGTCTATTTGGAAAAATCAGAGAAGATCAGTAATCTCACCAAGGAGTGAACTATTTCAGGCTTATATGAGAAATTCTACATTGGCTACATTACTATGCTTTCTAAAAATTATTATACAATAAATTTTTTACAACAAAAGAAAGCATATCATTATATATGACCAGTTCTTAAAACAGTGTCTTTGCTCCCAGCCTATGAGTGAGGTTTTGTTTTATTTTGATTTCTGTTTTATTGTGTGTGTGTGTTTTTATTTTCATTTTGGGAACAATTTGTCAAAAAAAAAAAAAACCCACAAGTGGATACTCTTAATTTAATTTAATTTTTTTATTTAACTGTATGTTTTTGAGTCTTTGTGTACATGCACACATGCATAAGGAACTCTGAGTGGCCAGAAAGGGATATTAGATAATTTGGAATTGTAGTTTACTGACAGTAATACCAGCTCCTGATTTCTGTGATAGGAACCAAATTTCACCTCTCAAGAAGAGCAAGCACTAGTATATGCTAAGCCACCTCTCCAACACACACAAGTTTATTTCAGAAGGAACAAACATAGATAAATCCCTATTTTCCAGTCTTTAAAAGATATTCAATATTTTTAATTTCCAGTGTAAATTATTTCTTCAATTCTTTTAGTATTCTTTTATTAATAAATATTAAGTACATTTTGATACAGGGACATAGCAGAGTATCCTTCAAATACTGTGTTATGTGCAGAAGTATATATGACAAACAGAAACTAACATAATTTCTATCTGTGTGAAACTCAGAATCAACAAATACACAACTACAAGTAAATACTATGAGTGCCAATTATCATCAAGAAGGATATCATTGTGCTATGAGTAACTTGAACAGGAAATCAAGCTGATCAAGAGAGGCTTCATAGAAGATATGCTATTTGAGACTGAAATCTGACTGACAGTGTTAATCAACTAAAGAAATGTTTCATGCGTGACAGCATTTTCCAAACTTGAGTGAAGAAGCACACGTTCTTGGCTATTGTTTTGAAAGTCTTTCATGAGAACTGCTTCTCATACATATAGGTATCGAGCAATCCTTGACATTGAGTTATCAGCCCAAACACTAGCTAATTTAGGAAACAAAGTTTTAACCACCACATTTTTAGCTTTTCTAAAACTTTAGTATTCTCTGCTATATCTGTCTTTTTTTTTTTTTTTTTCAGATCAACATCCTGTGGCCCAGAACACAAATTGCTAGAGAGAATTATCCTTCTCTCATTTTTTCTTATTATATCTGATCAGAATTAGGTGCACATAGGATTTATTAATTCCCAATAAAAGAAATATCATAGCTATTTATTAGTAACTTATAGCATACTTTATATTTAATATGGCTTTTTACATTGGAAATATATTAAAACAAATTTTAATTTTATTATATGACTTTCTATATGACCCTAAAACACATTAAGGTAATAAAAAATAAATAATAAAAAATGAATTATATTTTAACATTTAACCCTTTTTCTAAGTCTTCACTAGCCAGTAGGTTAGTATATGTAGATGTACGTGAATTAAATTCTATTCAGAGTTTAAATTTTTTGTTCCAAATGGAACTGTTAAGATCCACTAATTTTCTGAAAGTACTTGTTATTTCATCCTTTAGTCAAGCATAATCACTGGCATCCTTACAAATATTCCTAATGTTGTGGGTAAGATGGGGAATTCTTCAGTCAGACACTGTTTGATGATGATACAGTAGTTAGGGCAGAAGAAAATACTCTTAGAGACTCTCTTTTTTCTATATGCCTACGGTAAATGCTCATTTTTGTGTACTTGAGAACAAACAATAATGTGTTAGCTTCTTGTCTGCTGCAGCACTAGGCACTACAAATCTGAATAAAAATATAGGCTACATATTTTAATAAAAAGCCACCAATTTTGAATCAAAGAACTCAATACTAACAAATAGCACTTAGCACCTAAAGATTTATGGAATATACATGAATATGAAAGACTATCAAAATGCTTTTCTAAATGCAGAATTTTATCTTTGAAGGCCTCTGCAATTTTTACTCATAACTTAGTGACATCGGGAATTTCACATTAGAACCTCTAAGCAAGTGCCACAATCAAATGCTTTTATTGGATCCTATGGTTCATTAAAAAAGCAAACACAAAACAGAAAGAAAATGCATGGGTGCTTGCTTTGTCTTCAAGAAAAGAAAGCCCCTTCTTTTGAACATTTGAATCCTATTGCACATAATGACTTCTCTAAACTTGTAGGATTGTTGTGCCAGATGGAAGTGCAATGCTTAATTGTCAGGCTGAAACACTGTTAATTTGAGAGGATCAATTTAGGTGATCCTAGAAATCTAAGTTATCAAACAATATTGGATATGAAAGAAAATTTGGGTCTATGAATCCATGATATTTGAATTAGAGATGTTGTAACAACATATTACAACCTTGTAATTTACCAGCCCCTGACACAAGCCTTGACTTCTGACTTCCTGATACATTATCTGGGGAATTTCCCAGTTGATCATTATAATGTTTCTTCTCCATGTTCCTGCCTTACTGCTCAACAGAGTATTGGTTTTTTTTTGTATGTGTGTGTGTGGTTTATTAAATAACAACACAATATAGAATAATAAAAAAACATACCATGAAAATATCCCGCTGTACATATGATTAAATCTTGAGATTAAGGAATCCATGTTATGTCATCTGAATACCTTTCAACCACTTCTAACAAGATGCTGGGCAAACAAAGGGCTTTACAATGTTGAGACATGATAAAAATAAAGTTGCAAAAGTAAGTGGGTTGTGGAAATTGAATAAAATAGAAAACCTTTCCACTTCTGAGCATTTTATGTACTGTATGAATACACATGCTAGAAAACCATGGAAACTTTTGCGCATTAACACTGTCTATTCTGAGCAGTGTGGTAGTGAGTATTTTCAATGATGCACTTTCTCATTGCAAAAATATAGAGTCTCTTTCTGACTTTTTCAGATTTTTTATGTAAATATTTGGCTGTGGTGTATTAGATTGACATAATAACACAACTAAATGCTTATGAAAATTTTGTTAATGCAAAAACCAAAATATTCAGAAAAAAGAATCAACTATGGAAAAATAATAAAGGGGTGATTTATAATTTAGGAAAAATGAAAACTAAGGTATTTATTTGCAAGTTAGTTTTGTTTAAATTGTACTATGAACCTAATTGTACAGGTCTAATCATTTTTCCCATATATATATATATATATATATATATATATATATACAAACTAGACACTACAAATCAGAATAAAAATAACAATATATATCATCAGTTTCTTTTTATGTACTCATAGAAATTTACCACCCCCAAACCCAGAAAGACACAAGATTTAGTTCTGGTACATAGCTTCTAAACAGTATTAGTTGAGTCTTTATTTTAGTAAGTTATTGATTAAATTATTCTGGAGCATAAGACTGTGATAGAGCAGAAACATTGTTATCAAGATATCTAAACAGTTGTTTGCTTAGACTTTGAAGCCACTCCCTGAACACATGATAATTCTCTAATTCCATGGCTGAACAAGTAACCATTTTAATTATACTCTGAGGCAAGCAACATGGTGTCCATGGTAACAAGTATAAAAAGAACTTTGAAAAAAAGGGAAAAAAAGAGGAGAAAAAATGTGATAACTGAAAATGTGTTTAAATCATGATAAAAGGATTTAAGCAGATGTTATTTTTTTCAAAGTGTTATTTTAAAAAAGAATTTTAAAGGGCTCTTGATATGAGAAAAAAATCATTTTTGGATGTGTCTTTATGGAAGATTTCTCACCCCTAAATTCTGTAGCTCATGATTGCCATGGGTGATTTTGTTGCCTGTTGAAGCAAATGGATATTGGAGACATATAAAAGGGAAGCTAATGTAGTTGAGATAGGTGCAAAAATGATAATGATACAAAATTTGCTCAATGTTATTTAAAAGGTTGCATGTCCATTTTAATTAGAGATTGTATTTAGAAAATAAAAATTACATGCTTAAATTTTGGCTCTCAAATGACTGAAAATATCTACACACACTGCTTAGAAAATGAGGTAAAGATAAAAGCATGAGGCTTCCTGGCCTTCAATAATAGTAGTGCATCCTTTCCATAGCTTTATTTAGAAAAGTATTTTTCTGCAAAAAAAAACCACCTCTGATGTACAATTGCTTATAATTATATATAACACTATATCATCATACACATATTTAAATGAACAGGTTTTTCATTTGCAATTCAGGTTCTTAAATCAGATCAACGTCACCATTAACAAAACCCCAAGTGCTAAGTGGACTATCCTTTTTATGATCTGTTCTTTAGTTTGCTACCAATCATTACCTTCTCTATGAATAGTGGGTCTGCTATTTTGAAATGGGCAGCAATTCTCTAAATTTACCTACCACTCAGAGGGTCATGCTTGTTCCACAGAATTAAGTATAGGATAAGGTGAAAAGGAAATCCAGAGAGAGTACGTATGGAGATGGAACTTGGAGAAAGAAAGCTTTTTATGCGTTGCATGCTCCCTGATGTTCAATTACCTCTTTTATTAAAAGCAAATTGGATATTAAGGAAAGATGGAGTGCCCACTTATAAAAAATAATAACCAGGGAGCTGAACCTAGATTTCCAGAAGTCAAATGCTTGCTTACTTTGCCCTAAATGTTGAAGGACCCTAAATATCACTGTTTACAAGATAATTTTCAGATCTTTGATTCTTGGGAAATAAATTTGTTCTTTGGAAATTATTAGCCAAGGAAGGAGAACACTTAGGAATTGGGAAGAATGTGGTAAGAGGAACAGTGACTAAATTTGTGTTCCCATCTAAATTTGTATTTATTATAAAGAATATGAAGTTAAACAGCATAAAATAATTATGAATCGATTCCTGTTGAACAGAGAATTACATTTCACATCTTAGGTGAAAAGATGTAGCAATTATATACTCATTTCTAATTCTACATACATGAACCCACATACATCTACACACTTCTGAAGACACACTCATATGACTACTTGCACATATATTTACACAAATGCAGGGATAAATGGCTGTTAAATAGCTTGCATGAATCTTATCTTGGAGATTAGGTTACTTCTGCTACTCCTTACCATGTGAATACTGAGGTCTACTTGGCATACCCAAAGCTTCTTCACACTAGCTCCATTGACTTAAAAATGAAATCAAAATCACCTATGTCTTTAATGCTTTATAAATAAAGGGAGGCTCTCAAAGTGTAAGAGTAATGGGCTCCAACACTAACACTATCAAACAGGATGTTGGTCTAGCTCAGATTAGCAAGTCAAGCTTGCCATGCAGGTACACACCTTCAATCCTAGCACCCAGAAACAGATGAAGAGAGATCTCTGAGCTCATGGCCAACGTGCTCTATTGTGGGAGTTTCAAGACAGCTAAAGAAGCTACAGAGTGAAAATCTGATTTAAAACAAAACCAAAAGAAAGAAAGAAAAGAAAAAAAGGACAACAGAACAAACAAAAATGAGAATCCAAAAATATGAGATCAAAGAGTAAAAGAATAAACTTATTTAAAAAGGAATGCCAGTTACCTTGTGGCACACCTAAAAGGCCAACTATGTCACAGCAGCACATGTTCCCTTGTTCAATCGCAAGAAATACACTAAATGAAGCAATGACTGAGTGGATGGATGAATCATGGGTACAGCCTTGAGAGGGTACAGTAAACTCTCTTCATGTCACTGTTTCAGAGATGACAGAAAGTGTCGATTTGTCACAATGCCTCTCACACCGCAAAGAACTAAAACACTCAGCAGAAACGTATCATTTTAAAGATATATTTTTCTTTTTAAAAATGCAAATATTTAACACTGACTCAGTACTCTGAAAAGTCCCCACATCTGACTTGAGTGGCATCACTGCTTAGAGATAACGTAGGAAAAAAAGGGGGGATAGACAGACACCTTACTGAAGCTCAGATTTTTAAAATGTTGTAGCTAAAGCTCAAGCTGAGGGATCATTATTAATTTTTTTGACATTCCCAAGGCATTCTTAGTAATCACTGCTTAAATCTTTATCAGCCTTTCCCTCTTCTCAGTATAAATGGATTAATTAGAGAGACATTATCCTAGCATTGAAAGAATTGTAAATTTAGAGTCTCAGGATTTGAGCTGAAATCTTAGATTCACTGTTTAATCTCCATTAAGGCACTGGATAAAAAGCACTAGTGTCCTTGGTTTTGATATTTTCATTTTATAGTACAGGCACTAATATTATTCAAAATATTACTTTTATTGTTAGAAGATATAATTGGTGCACTGATGGACTGAATGCAGTATATTTGTTTAATCTTCTTTCTTAGAAGTACAATTTCAATAATGTTGACATAGTTCTTCACTGGTAAGAAAGATGGATTGCCTCAAAGGTTGAAAGGCTAAGAATAACAGCTCCTGAGTGTTCCTGGGCCACTTCATATGTAAAATCCTGTCCTGTTTTTGTTTTTGTTTTGTCCTTCAGAAGAAGGCCACACACATTTTCATCCAGAAGTAACCTTTTGCATCTCCAGGACCAAGTCTGGATCAAATTCACCTTATTTAAGAGTCAACAGCTGCCTGCTGTCCATCTAAGGTCACATAAGTCAATTATAGCAAATCTTCCATGCTTATACCTGCTGTGGGAACATACCACATTCAGAAACTAAAGTTGGCCAGAAAAGAGAAAAAAACAAATCCAAGACAAACAAACAGACAGAGAGATAAAAAACAAACAAACAAAAAAACCCTCAACTCATAGATACAACTACAAGAGCTTAGGAAATGCTTTTAAGATATAGTTTCTGAATGGGACATTCTACCTGCCTATAATCCCAGCACTTGGAGGGTTTGGGCAGAAAGACTATATGTTGTAAAGGCTAGTTTAGGCAACATAACAAGATTACTGTACATCAATAAAGAACCAGACACAGCATACAACAGCATAAGTATTTTTTTTAATAAAAATCTAACACCAAAGCAATCTCAAAAGTGAAATGTTAAAAATATGTTATTTGCATATCTAGGAAGATTTTTTAATATTTTTAATATAAGAGAACATTCATTCATTTATTTTTACATTTTTTCTATTTTGTTACTGTAATGTAATTACATTTCTCTCTTCTTTTTTGTCCCACTTAGTCCTTCCTATAATTTTAATAAAGTGATCAAATCTTATTTTTCTATCACATGAATATAATATAGTAAACCTGTTAGAACATCGATTTATTTTTGGCATAATTAATTGAATTTTCTGAGGCTTTTGACATGACTCAACATAGAAATCACTAGTTATTTATAGCACACTAAATGGTCATCCTATGCAGATTCACATAACAGCTTATTTTAAGGATACTTTCCCTCATGCATAATAAATATTTACTTGTTTTTAATTTCAAAATCTCAGTTTCATGATGACATTGTAAAGCATCACCAAAGTACAGAATGAAAGAGTATAAATTGTTGTAAATTATTATTTATTGTTCAAAGTGGTATATATCTGAGGAAATTCATAAATAAATAAGGTAGATAGTATTACAGACTAATGACACCCAAGACTGTTCTCTAGCCTACACACACACACACACACACACACACACACACACACACACACACACAAGTACATAAATTTTGAAAACTATATGCTTTTTTGGGGTAGAAACTAATTTATGTAGTTACTAACCATTCATAATGACACCACCACTTTGCTCAGTGTACTGACTGCAAGGCTGTCTGATACGTTTTCACGCTTTTGGGTTTTACTACAGACTTTCTGCTATATCTTATACTATTTACACACCTACATACTGTAAAAGTATTTTATCAACCAAGCAATGTTGAGAATGACCCTGAAAAATATTTATTAAACATATTATTATACCATACATATCCATATCATCCAGATTAAGCTGAATTATATACAAATACAAAATTTAACTTTATAATCAACAAATTATACCAAACTCATTATTTATAAATACTAAGTAACATATAGAAGACAGACAAATTTTAATCACTGACTGGCAGAAAGCATTGCATTTTTCACATAAAATGTGAATGAAAATCTCATGAATTAAATTTAAATGCATAAGCTAATAAATTATTTTAGTTCAAGTAAATATTAAGTTAAATAAAGACTATATTTTGGGTTGTTTTGTATGGTGTTATTATGAATAAGCTGTACTATCATGATGCTTCCCAATTTAAAATTTAAAATACAATAACATCTTCTAGTTTCTTATTAAAGTTGTGTGGGTACTACTTTTGGTAGCTTAGGAAGACTTCTGAATATCAGCTATGATGTGCTGTGATATGTTTGCAGTGAAGATCCTTTCTACAAGAATGAGGCAGTGATGAGAAATACAGGAAAATATGTGTCCATTTTATACACAGCAGTAAAAGAAGAGATCTCTTCTTGTCCACTCTCCTTCTTTCTCCCTCTCCCCTCCTCTCCTATTCTTTAATTTTTTTTTCCTTTTGTTACTAACCCAGGCCTTCAACATGCTGCCCAAGCACTCTGGCACTTAGTGTTTCCAGAGCTTGAATATAAACATGTTTCTATGATTAGCAATATCTACATAGAATTCTAGTATATGATATGTAATAAAAATGAAGATAAAAGTCATTACATCTGGACATACAGTAATTGCTAAAGGAACTTATTTTGCTTGTTGATAACTTGAAAGTAGGCTAGAAAAAGAGAACAGTCAAGGTTATTTTGAAGCTAAGCAGCTGGGCCTATATTACATTATCCCCACCTCTTTAAAGTTTCCTTCACCACTCACATTATTCCATGGTATGGGATTACCCAAAGGCAGTATCTACTTCACTAATGGTAGAAGGATGAAGGTACCTACTGTGCTGCATGCTGTTTCTGTTGACATTTTACTATGATGGAACATGGAGGTTAGCAACCTCATAGTGCAGTAAGCTTTGGTTTTTAAATCTTAAATAGAGTAATGCATTGTTTTTGTACCTATAATATACTGTCAGTAAGTCTAAATTTACAATAGTAGCTTGGTTGATAGCTTTAAAAATAGTGTTGTCACTTCTGACCCAAAGAAAATAAAAGTAACAATAAGAACACTATCCTAATTGCCACTGAAAATAATGTAAGTACCTATTTGCATACTTGGTCATGTACCTGCCCCAACACACTTTTACTCAAAGCCCACCTGATACTTGGAAGGAGATTATTTGATCCATTCTACCACATATTTATGAAGAGTCACCTCCAGCTTTGCTCTGTTAAACCCCATGCAGCACAACTATCCCCACATACAAGTAAGAGGAAGATAAGGAAAGCTTAGCGTGATGGTTTGAAAGAAAATGGTGCCTAAAAGGTGTGGCATTATTAGAGGGTGTGGCCTTGTGAAAGGAAGTGTGTCATTATGGAGACTAGTACTTAGCCACTTCCAGTCAGACAAACCATAATCTGTTGTCTTTAAGCCAAGATGTAGCTACTTCTTTAGTACCCTGCTTGGATCCACTCCACCATGTTGCACCATGATGATAATGACCGAACCTCTGAAAATGTAAGCCACCCCACTTAAGTCATGTTTACTTTATAAGAATTACAGTAGTTATGTCACTTCACAACATTAAAGACCCTAAGCAAGCTTCCTAGCTAATATCATTTTCAAGTGTTTGCAAGAATTAGTTAAACATACATCATTGAATCTCAGAAAAAGTCTTTATCATCAAGTTGTCTGGAAGTAAACAAGCTGTGCTTTTCCACAGCCTGAATATGCACAAGTTTGTGTGATTAGCAATATCTACATCAGATTTGAGCATATGATATGTAATAAAAATTGATTATTTAAGAGAAACTTTCCAGTGTTTCTAGATGTGGCTTTGAGACTAAATGGCATTTTACATTTCTAATTTAGCAAGCTGAAATTGGTTTCTTTTTTAAAGAAAAAAATGTTTGATTGTTCTTTATTTATCATACTTGGATTTCATATAAGGTAAAATAGAAGTTGTGTTGTTTTTCTTTTTATTAAAAAAATCTTTTAATGTTTTAAAAATGCAGTCCCTCTGTAGTTAAAATATACAATGAAGATAAGTTGCAATGGAAAATTATTATCTTATTAGTTTTCTGAACACCAAAACATAGGGAATGTGAGATTTCCAGTTAACATTGTTCTATCAGTGGTTATTCCATTTAGAATCTTGTTATATTTCTTGCTTCTAACAAACAGCTTGTATCCAAAGTTAAACTGAAGTCACATATGCGGCCTGTGTGATCCTGAGAACCCTTTCAAAGTTCCATGGGGCTCTGCCAAGTGAAATTTGTCCATCAGCCTATGGTTCATTAGAGACCACAAATCAGTTGAATGGGAGGTGTTTTGCAGGAAACTATTCAAACCTAAGTTTTGCTAGCACCCTGATGAATAGAACAGCCTAGGAAAAGGACCTTTCATCTAAGGGCTTCGAGGCAGTTAAGCTGGTGATAGCTAAGGCCTATAAAGCTAATTGGGCAGACAAGAAGAAGGGCAGCTACATGGTCTGGACACAGAAAGGAGACGTATTTTGGGGTTATTGGCATGTAGATAACTGAGAAGAGTGATCTGTAAATGAAATTCACTAAAGAATTATACTTTAAGAGCATTTTACATGGTAGAAAAAATACAATGATCTTTTAAACTGCTATGTTTGCTTCTTGTTAAAGTAAAGCTATTTTTGCATGTAATAATTGCATTATTCCAGTTTTGTTAACATTTACTTATACTATAATGAATTTAACTTTATAAATATTCATAAAGTTCACTTTAGGCTATTAATACTTTTTAAATAAAACTTCAAGTTTAGTAGGAAGTAAACTGCTACAAATTTACAAACAGATGAATTCTCTTGTCTCCTTCATCATTTCTTACACCAGGCACTGGAGTTAGAAACTTCTTAACACTGAATTTTCTCTATAGCTCAGTGGAGACATAAGTCTATATTTCAGCATCTGAGGTACAGGATGAAAATCAGGTAGATACACAAGCTACAGTAATAACATCCTAGCAAGAGCTTAGTAGAAAAAAAAGCCTTATAAAATTCAAGTATAACAATTAAAATTTATATATCATTCCACCTAAGATTGTTAATGTATAAGAATAATCTGCAAAGTTGCTCAATCCCCCAGAGATTTTGATGTTCAATGAGTGGAATGACATTCTGTTAGGTAAATACAAATGATATGCTATCACTTCCAAATTATTAATAAAATCAAAGTTTAAATAGAATAGCTAGATAACTTTAAAACAAACAATTAAGGTTTGCTCCCAGCACAGCAAAGAATCTCACTAAGCAGAAATAATATATTGTCATAAATCTCCTGTGGAGGAATTCTAAACCTGGAAACTGAAGACATACTTTCTGTCATCTGTCACACAGGCTACATAATGGAAGGAATTCATTCACATTTTAGATTTTAAGGGCAGGTATCTCTGGCAAGATGAGAATTAGGAAAAATCATTCTTGTGCAGTGGACAAAGAACTCCACCTCCCTGCTCATGAAGTGGACTTCATTTAGGCAGTTGCCTACACAGATAATACAATGCTTCATCAGTACATGATTATCCAGAGTTAGAAGAAATACAGAAGCTACTGTATCAGGTCTATAGGTCTATGTGAAGAAAGTGCAATATTACTGTAAAGACATAGGAAACAAGTTTTTTTTTTTTTTTTAGTATTTTGTTTGTTTATTTCTCCACCTTTCAGAAACTTCTGGTCATCAGGAAGTGTGTGTAAAATCGTTTCCAGAAAACAATACTGTATCTCATATTCCAGCAGAGCGCTGCCGGTGCTGGGTGCTGTGTGCTCCGTAGTATTTCTGGTTACTGTTCACATCATCTGCTTGTAGACTATAGCAGAACTCTTGAGCCTCCCAGGCTTTGGATAAGATCATTAGAAACCAGTTTCCTCATCTCCCTACTTTGGTTCAATTTATTTGCCATCGCATCTCAAAGAACTCAGCAAAGCTATCACTCACATTTGCTACTGTAACTTGTAGTCAGAAGATTCTCTGTCATACCTACCTGATCTCACCTCCATTTGGTCCCAAATAATCACACAAAGGCTCATAGACTGTTTGGCCTATGTCTCAGGTATATTACTTACTAACTCTTACTCTTAAACTAACCCATGATCCTTGTTCATGTTTAGCCACTTGGCTTCATATCTTTTTCTCAGTGTGGTATTCTAATTTTGCTTTCTCTGCATCTGACTCCAGTCGGCTGCTCTGCTCTGCCTCTCCTTTCCCAGAATTCTCATAGTCTGGTTTCCCCACCTCTACTTCCTACTGCCTTCTTAGCAATCTGTGTTTTATTAAACAAATACAAGTGAAAAGTATTTATAATATTATCCCACAGTCACTAACATCACCTTCTTCCACGGGCAAGGTGAAAAATGGTCCTGAATTCTCTGCCTCCTGATGGTGTATCCATCATTAAAAAATTCTGTATCACCCTGAAACTTCCTAGAAACTGCCAGCCACCACTTATTTTATTAACATGTACATGTCATCACCATGATATTTCTTAAGTTTGAGGGTTTTGTTTGCTATGACAAGTGAGAAAAATTCAACAGTGTTGGAAATACTGCTAAGTGGTAGATTGCCTGCCCAGAACACACAAAGCCCAGGTTTCAATTCAATTCATATAGTGGGGTGTGTGTGTGTGTGTGTGTGTGTGTGTGTGTGTGTGTGTGTGTGTGTGTGTGTATGTGCGCACGTGCATGTGTGTATGTTCAAAACAACATAGTTATTGTCTTTCTCTTTTCCTGAGCAGATAATTAGCTAGTGAAAAAAAAAATGTAAACCTTCAATTCCAAATGAAAAAGTATATTACACAGTTAAATTAGAATATATTTTTATTTTTACGTAATTAATAAATACTTTTTTAAAAAAGAAAATATATTATCTTCTCCTAAAATATATCCTAATTTCAATTCTCCCTCCCTTTACTCCTCCCATTTCCTCCCTTCTTATCAATATTTAGGCATTCTGTCTTTTATTAGAAAATAACACGCTTCTAAGGGGTAGACATAAAACATAACAAATAAAATACTAATACAATAAAGCAAAAATCATCAGATGGAAGCTGGACAAAGCTAACCAATGGAAGAGAAATGACTCAACATGAGGCATGAGAATCAGAGCTTCAAGGTTATATAACCATGACTCCCACAAAAGCACTAAACTGAGAACCATTGTACATATGCCAAGGACCAAGTTTATGCTCTGCACTTGCTGCTTCAATTCCTATGTTCATATGAGTTTTACTCAGTGATTCTAGAGGGACTTGCTCTTATGGTATCCTCTATCACCTCATGTTCTTACACTATTTCTGCCTCTTCTTTCAAGGATATCTCTGAGTTCTGAGAGGACAGATTTTATGAAAACCTCCCATTTAAGGCTGACTATTTTCAGTTTTAAAATTAAACTAAATATACACTGGACACAAAATTTATTATTTGATTAATACCCACAATTTTTGATGGGCAACACTTACTTCTTCTGATGTTAAGTAATTTTAATTAGCATACGCAGTATTAAGTTTCTTTATGGTATTTTTGCTATTTACTTAATTATTAATAAATTTGCTTTTATATAACCTCTACTCTTCTGCCTCCTTCCCATTCTTCTGCTCTCTTCCTCTTGTCCCTCACCCCAACCCAACCTTGCATCGACTCCTCAAAGTGGGTAAGGCCTTGCTTGAGTGGTCAACAGAAGCTAACATACCATCTTTCTTCTCTGTATCAAGGCTGAACAAGGCATCTTACTATAGTGAGTTGTCTCTAAAAAGCCAGTTCATGTATCCAGGATAATTCCTGGATTATAGCAAAGAGCCCTTAACAGCTTGATCAATGCAACTGTCTCAATGAAAGAAATACTCTGACAGAGTCAGATAGCATGACTTTAGGAAGAAATTTGGTGCTAGAAAAATCCACAGGAACCCACGAAGAAGTCTCAGTCAAGATTTCTAGCAATACTGGAAAGGATGCCAGAAAGAGCCTTCTTCTGTAGTCAAATTGATAACTACTGTAATTGTTATCATAGAACCTACATCCAGTGACTGATGAAACAGATCCACATCCCGGTACTTTGACAAACTGGAGTTCAGTTGAAGAGAGAGAGGAGGAACTAGAGTAGGAAGTGGGGATCAAGAGCATGATGGAGAAAACCATAGAAACAGTTGACCAGAGCTAATGGGAGCTCCCAGACTCCAGACTGACAAATGGAGAGCAGGCATGGGACCCCAACTAGGCCCTCTCAAAGAGCAAAAAATATATCTTTATTATTATATAATCTTAGAGTTGGTAAATATTTTGTGGTCCATTTCCTGGTTCAATTTTTACAGTATTTAAATTTAATTTTTTATGTGTCATTGATCCCAGGACTTTATATTCCTTATTATAGGTCATGAAAAATCAAGTGATTTTTCATAATTTTCACTTTTTATCTTTTCTTTCTTGAATAAAATATCTTATTTACCTAATATAGAGCCTTCTGCTAGATCAAAGGTTAGTGTGAAGTTGAGATCTCTCTTATTTCAAAACACTCACTTTGAAAACAAAAGTATTTGAGTTGCATAGCTGAATTTAGAGTTATTGTTGAAAGTAATTGTTCACCTTGCCATCTTTGGCATCAAAATGCGTAAATCTCAGAATTTCTCTGAGAATTCACACATCTATGGGGGAGAAAAGCAAACTACAGTGAGCAGTTTCTTCATTGTGAAAAATAGCAAAATTCCACACCTACAACAAATTGAAAATTTTCACATATTTGCTTGAGGCAAACATTTGCAATTTTCACAGCAAATAAATCTTTTGGCTTCAATACATAGTTTTTTTAAATCTTCTTTTGCCCCCACCTAGGAAAGAAACTCTATTTTCAGACAATCAGAAAAAATATGAAAAAATTTACCTGTAATATCATGCTTATTATAAATGTTTTAATACTAGAATCTAACCATTTGGATGAAAGATAAATTTAAAGTGAATGTCCTTGATTCACAAGCAGGCAATGATCATAAAACATAATTTTTGTTGGTACCTGAGGTATTAGCTCCATTTTGATCAGCTGAACTCTTCTTAAAATGTTCCCTAGTGCTTTTGAGAATACATTTTTTTCAGTAATCAAATAACAGAAGTTAAGTTTCCTCTCTCTCTTTTTAATTTATAAATTGATATTCTTATACAATGCTTCTCTGTTCTGAAAATAATGATATTTCACAAATAGCTCTTTTTATTTTTCTGTTAATAATTATACCAGTATGTAATAAGTTTCTGCCCTGTATGGCATGTGGTCCAGAACAATAGACCCACAGTCTGACAGAAACACACAGATTCTTATTTTAATTTTAGGCTAATTGACCTGTGGTTCAAGCATATTGCTAGCTAGCTCTTTCATCTTATCTCAGTCTATTTACATTAATCTTTTTAGCCATATGGCTTAGTACCATTTCTCAGAGGACCATAGTTGTCTTCTTTTCTCTGTATCTGCTGATGTCTCTTTTGGTGTCTCTCTGGTATCTCTGGTCTGCTCTTCCTGTTCCCAGAGTTTTCTTAGTCTGGTAGCCCTGCTTACACTTCCTGTCTGCCTTCTGGCCAATCAGCTTTTTATTAAACGAGTAGGAAGGACAAATCCCACTACACCAGTGCTAACATGCATCGAAATCTCAAAAATGGGAACTTTTCAAAGTTCTTTCTATAATAATAACCAAATTACTTGATTTCTGAGATATTTTGTGGAATTAGAATGAAAACATAGTTTCCTTTCAATAAGAACATTGTACATTATACCTATATGACCTATGGAGTGTTCCCTAGTGTGACATCATCTAAATTGTTTTTTTTAATGTAATGAAAAATTTAAATAATAATAATGAGAATCAAACACTTCCTATATGGTACATGAAGACATATCATTTAGCCAATTGGTTGGCTCAGACTTCCACAGCCATGTATTCTGTTCTATGCTTCAGTGTACTTGTTTAGCTATATTATTTTATTGAGCAGTATACTGTTGCATAAATTCTGATTGCTATTAAATAAAACTCAGAGCCAGATATCAGGGAAAAGCTGGAATATCAGAGAGAGAAAACAGAACACAGTCAAATCTCACCCAGCTATCTTCCAGCTTTCTCAGCCTTGCTCTTCATTGCTTCTACAAAATAATCCTTTATCTTTCTATACTTTTCTTAAATACCTTCATTGCCCAGTTGTTTCACATCTAGGTTAAGATTAAGGGTTTGAGATACTATTATTTGGTAGTTAGCCTTGAACTCACAGAAATACAGAAAGATTTCTGCCTCTGGTGTTATGGGAATAAAGGCATATGTCACCACTGCCAGTCTTTCCCCATGCTGGGATTAAAAGCTTGAGTTACTACTCTCTGATATTCCAGACTGACTATATTAAATATGTAACATATCACCATATATGCCCTTTTGTGTCAAAAGTAAAAGAAATTATAACTAACATAAGAAAAACCATATACAATAGGTACAATAGTTATATATAATATATACAAACAATAATTACATAAATATTGACTAGTTCATTAACAGTTGACAAATTCAAAGAAATATTCTACTATTTATCCTAGTTGATGAGTCAAAATGATTATGCCTAATTCATTTTCTATGTAACTTGTATTACTAACTAAAAACATTAGTTTGATATCTCTCAAACTTATACACTTTAACTTCTAAGTGAGTTTAGTTTCTAAAACTGTTACTAAAAAACTATAACTATAAGTATCTCATCTTCACTTCCTTCAGAGACCTAAGAGGTAAATAATATTAACTAAGTAAATAGCATGGACAGCAAGCAACTTCCAGCTGACTGCTGGGACATTCACCTAAGGTTCTTCTGTATCACTGTAGCATCCATCATAGGCCTAGAGGCCCAGCATGTCTGACAGACTTTTCTGTGAAGCAGTATTCTTAAATATCTTCCTACTTTGTCTTGGCAAGTTTTTGCAATTCTTTTTTGTGTGTCTCCTGCTTGTCCATTTTGATCATTGTACTGTCAACAGTCAAGACAAGAGTACTTGCTTGCCCAGTGGCTAACTTTTGTCACAAGGAAAGTCAACTCCATATGGTGGAGTTTCTTTGATGTGCATAATCTTCTGTGAAGTAGATTGGGACTTCCAGGAGCAGATGTCATCTCATTGTCATAAAAATATTAAGAACTTAGTAAAATATCATAAATGAAATATCCTATGGATCTCTGAAGTGTTTGAAAGGGATGTATTCATCTAAAAAATTATCTTGAAGACATATCTAAAAAGACTTTGAGTGTGATTGTATAGTCTAACTACTAGCATCTACTTCTTTATATCCTAATTAGTTGGTAATAATAACTTTTTAGGACTAGTAATTTGTATTAGATTGTTAGATGAACTGTATAAGTATACTACCTTTAACAAGTATAGAAATATATGCACAGTAGCAAAACTAATCTCAACTTTATATCAATATATACAATTTATATACAATATATAAAATCCAATCCAGTATAAAATATTTAAATCTAGTAATTGCTATTTAAGAGTAGATTCAATAATCTACACTTGTATCCTATCATATCTGTATCCCTTTTTTCTTTTGTTTTAAAACAAAAACCCTGAATCTAATCTCTAAACAAGCTTTCTTTCTAATAATAACCAATAACAATTTTTAACCAATTACCCTAAACAATGACAATCATCCGTAATTCATTGAAAGACCAAAAATCACCCATTCCACCTATTGAGTGCCATATTCTTATATTTATGTCCTGCTGTTAGGGGATCCTGAACAGAATAGTTTTGTTAATTGTCAAATCCTGCAATAAGTAGGTATATCATTTGTTGTCCATTCTCTGCATAACAAGAAAGTGCATGGCTTGTCTCATATCAAGTGTTGGCTAGAGTAGTCTGTGAAGCTGGTTCATCTCATCTAGCTACTTCAAAATTGTCCTGAGCAATTTGTAGTTCAAATCAGGTCTTTGGTTTGTGTTTGTGAGCCTAGGGGCTTTGTCATATTCCATGTAAAATTATTATTGTGGGGCCCCAACTTCCTTTTGGATACTTCAACTTTGCAAATAGGCATTGTCATGGATCACTGCAGAAAACTGATAAGAGACTAAAACCCAACACAATGTGCAGGAAGCTAAATAAAGCCTTTTTCTCTAATTAGTTAGTATTCTATATGAACATCAATATCATGACAAAAAGTTTTAAATATATATGTATATATATACATAATCTTATTGACATTAATATAAATATCTTTTAGCATAGGATCAGTAAAAATAGAATAGTCCCTTATTATTAGTTATTCTATCTCATACCTCATATAAGTTTTCTGAGATACAGAGATTTTGCATTTTTCTTTAACAAGTATGCTTGGGTTTAGAGGAGGAGAGAGTCACACTCCAACTCTAAAGTAAGCTTTAATTTATAATTAAACTGGGACTTCAACTTCTCTACAAATAAAGATATATGGAGGTTAAGCAATGATATTTTACCATGTAGAGTATACTGGTACCAATAGGTCCAATATTTTTTAGCTCCTAAATTTTTCTGATAGCCTCCATTCTGCATTAGACATCTAGATGTCCAAGGTCTTTTAACTTCTTGTAGATGGGTATTTTATTTTTCTGTAAAGACAAAAACAACTTATAGAATTGTAATATGGGTGAATGAGTCATCAATTCTTATTTTTATGAACTTTCTCAGGTTCAAAACAAGTCTTTGTAAATTTTGATGTCATCCAAAACTTTTCTTCAACTGTGGAAACACAAGCAAAACCCCTTTCTCAACATAGCACAAATTCTGCCTTCCATTCTGAGGTCACTACATGCTTAAAGAAGACAGCTTGATTTAGCTCAGCTGCTTATTCAATAGTCTGATGCCTTTCAGCAGCTATTGTTTCTTTCTAATTATCATTGAGAAAATTTAAAGTTAATGAAGCATTACTCTATTTCTAAGGGTCTTTGCTATTACTTTCTGCTTGTTTAGCATATTCTTTGGAGTTCAATTTGATCTCTCTGTGACTGCTTGCCTTGTACGATTGTGTGGCATACCTGTACTATGCTTTATGTTATAATAAGCAAAAATAATGTTTTGTTTTACTAGAGACATATGCTGGAGCATTATCAGTCTTAATCTGAACAAGTATTCCCATTATGGCTATAACCTCTAGCAAATGTGTTATTAGAGAATCAGCTTTTTCTAGACTCAAAGCAGTTGCCCATTGAAATCACAAAAACATGTCTATTAAATGATGTACATATTTTAATTTTTCAAATGTAAAACATTCGCCTGCCAGATTTCATTTCTATGTATATATTTAGTCTTACATTCTTCTGGCAATGGAGCTAGGTTATAGAAGGAACAGGGAAACTTCTGTTGGCATACCTGGATGTCAGTAAGTAGAAAAATGCAAAAGAACCAAATCTATCACCTTGCACAAAACTCAAATCCAAGTAAAACAAAGACCTCAATGTAAGACCCTCTATGCTGAACTTCATAGAAAATAAAGTGGGAAATACCTTCCAAGGCATTGGCACAAGTGGCTACTTCCTAAATATAACACAATTAATACAGACACGAAAAACAATAATCAATGAATGTGATTTCCTGTACCTGAGAAGTTTCTATTAGGCAAAGGACACAGTCATTAAAACAAAACAACCTACAGAATGAGAGAAGATTTTCACCAACTCTACAAGTGAAAGAGGACTGATCTCTAAAATATGTAGAGAACTCAAGAAACTAGAGCCCAAAGCCCTAAAAAACCTAATCAATAAGTGGGGTTCAGAACTAAAATGTGAATTCTCAGCAGAAGAATTACAAATGGATAAAAGACTCTTGAAAAAATGCTCAACATCTTTAGCCATCAGAGAAATGCAAATCAAAACAATTTTGAGATACTACCTTACACCTGTCAGAATGGCTAAGATCAAAAACACAGATAACAGCCTATGCTGGAGAGGTTGAAGAGCAAGGGGAGCACTCCTCCATTGTTGGTGGGAGTGTAAACTTGTTCAGCCACTCTGGAATGCAGTATGGAGGTTTCTTAGAAAACTGGAAATCAATCTCCCCAAGGACCCAGCAATACCACTATTGGGCATATATCTTAAAGATGCACATTCAAACCCGAAAAGCATTAGCTCAACTATGTTCATAGCAGCACTATTCATAATAGCGAGAATCTGGAAACAACCTAGTTGCCCCTCAACTGAAGAATGGATTAACAAACTGGGGTACATCTACACAATGGAGTACTGCTCAGCAGTAAGAAAAAGTGATATACTAAAATTTGCAGTCAAATGGATGGATTTGGAGAATATCTTCCTGAGTGAGATGATGGGTGAATAAAGCAACTTAAAACACAAACACACACACACACACACACACACACACACACACACACACACACACAAAAGAAAAGAAAAGAATAGAAAACTTCTGGTTTGACTGTAGAAGGGTTGTTTAGTAGAAATTTGAAGTAGCCATATTGCATCTATGGGCAATAGCTGTGACCTCCTGTGCTGTCTTTATCTGTAGCTGAGCCTAACCTGGCTTGAGACGCTTTAGATTTCATATTTTATGTTTCATATATTTTAGAGAAAAGAGATGTTTTATTACTGTATAGGTTTTTTGTTATCTATTCTGAATGTTTTGCTTCTTTATAGAATGTTTGTTATTAGTTTTCCAAAAAACAATGAAAAATAAAAATAAAAAAAGAAGGAACAGTTGGGACATCTTTATACAATTTCTTAGGCATGTTGCCAAGTGATACAGAAATATTTTTTTAATGCTTTGCTATTGATGTGATTTTTTTTATGCTGCTCTAGTTCCTCTAGCACATTTTCTATTAATGACTTATCAATATCATCATTACCTTGTACTAAAGATCCTGGCAGACTCATATGCGATATGATGTGTGTTATATAGAAGTAATGTTTCCTAATCCTGATTATTTCTTGTAACAGAATAAATAATGAAGTTGATTCTGATTCATCATTAATAAAATTAGCAGTTTCAATGTGTCAAACAACTGTTTTTGCATACTGAAATTCCATGACTATGTTAAGAGATTGAGTAAAACCCATTAATACCATCATGATAGCATATAATTTTGACGTTTGAACAGAATTATAAGGGGTTTGTGAACTAAACTTGTATTTTGTGATTTGTAACCTACCTTTTCTGATTTGCTTGCATCAGTATAAAATGTAGGGGTTTATGTAATTGGTTTATCTCATACAACATGAGGAAGAATCCAATTAGTTTTCTTTAGAAATTCAATTCTTTTGCTTTGAGGGTATTTGTTGTTTATAGCTCACAAAAAATTACTGGAGGCACTTTGCCAAAATTCATTTTCTGCCCATAATTTGTCAATTTCTTTATTAGTTAGAGGTACAACACTTTCTGTTGGGTCTGTTTATCTCAGTTGAGGAAGTCTTAATTTTCCTTTAAAAATCAATTCAGAAATCTTTTCCACATATGTCTTTGTCACCATTTAAAGTTTTTAACAAATTATCCATTTCATCAGTTTTTATTTTAAAAGTGGATTGTAAATTGGCAATGTCTCCTAACAATTTTTGAATATTATTAAGTGTCTTCAATTTATCTGTTTTGATTTGAACCTTTTTGGGTCTAATTTTTTGTGACCTATTTTGTAGCCTAAATAATTAATAGAATTTTATTATTTGTACTTTTTCAAGGGCAATTTTTAATTCCTAATCAGGCAAATTTCTTTTTTTTTTACTTTTTAAAACATTTTTTACTAAGATATCAATATTTGAATCAGCCAATAAAATGCCATTCATGTAATGATAAATTAAATATTGTGGGAATTTGTTACATATCTGTTCTAATGGCTTTTGTGCAAAATATTGGCACAGAGAGTGGCTATTCAGCATTCCTTGAGGGAGGAACCTCCATGGATATTTCTTTATAGGACAAGAATAATTATAAATAGGCCCTGTAAATGCAAATTTTTGTTTGTCTTGTTCTTATAGAGTTATTGTAAAGAAGCAGTTTTTTTAAACAATAGCTATAATAAGCTATTCTTTAGGAAACAAAGAAGGCAAAGGAATTCCAGATTGCAGACAGCATATTAGCTGGATTACTTTGTGTGTGACTCTTAGATCTGTTACTATTCTCCACTTTCCAGATTTCTTTTTAATAACAAATACAGGGGACTTCCAAGGGCTGGTTGATTCTTCTATATACTGAGCATTTAACTGTTCCTGTACCAGATGCTTTAAGGACTGCAATTTTCTCTTGTTAAAGGTCATTGATGTACCCATATAGGCTTATCTGTTAGCCACTTTAAACATAGTGTTGCGGCTATCTTTGATTGATCAGCAGCTGTAATGCCTTGCTTCTATACAACCTGAATGGTTTGTGACTGTTTCTCATAATACCTCTAATGTTTCTCCAGGAAACATTTGTTAGTTTATGTTTTATTTCTGTGTTTGAGCAAACATTAATATGTGTATTCCATTTTTGTATTAAATCTTGTCTCCATAAATTTATAGCAATGTTAGCCACATATGGCTTTAATATTCCTCTCTGTCCTTCTGGTCCTATACACTCAAGCCATTGTTCACTCCGTTTTACCTGGGATAAAGTCCCAATTACCAAAAACTAAACATTTACCTCCAGAAGGGGCCAATTAAGATGCCAAGACTCTGGTGAAATTATTGTTATATCCACCCCTGTGTCTAATAAACACTCAATAATAACATAATTTATTTCTACTTTTGACTTTGGCCTTTGATCATTAATAGATGCTTGTCAAAATATTCACTTTATAATTGTTTCTGAGATTTTTCCCTTTCTATCATTCAGTGTAGTTTGTCTTTTTAAAACAGGTTTTAATTTCTTTAATTGTTCTGGAAAGGTGTTTCCACCATGATGGAAGGGTGAGATTGAACTGGATTTGATATGGGGGCTTTTGAAAGATCTCTTGAGATGTTTCTCAAATGCAGAAAGTTATCATTGTGTCCCTTTTTGACCTGCACTCATTAGTCCATTACCTCTCTTTGCCACACCTTCTGCATAGTCCAGAAGAGAGGGGCATTCTCTTGAGATTATTTCTAACAAAGGTATCATTTCTAGGAATGCCTTGTTTACAATCTCATTGTATATGACCTAGCCTTCCACTATTGTAGCATTTACTTTTTGACTTTTTCTTATACCTCTATAAATAACCTCTCCTACCCAGTTATCATCACAGTCATAAGGCTCTGGATTAATTGTCTAATAAATCCAATCCTCCAAGGGTGCTGACCTTGCTTTTAACAGTCTAATTATTCTTTTCCATTGTGAATTAGCATTCTCAAAATCCAATAATTCAATTATTATTAGCTTCTGAAACCAGTACTATTCTGTTTACTGCTGCAGTTAATCTCAGCAAAAGGCTGTATAAGTTACTTTTGGGCTTTGAATTACTTCTGTGAAGTAGTCAGTTTTTCTCCTATCTCTTCAATCAAATCCCATGCATTTAATGCTACCATGGAGCATAAATCTAGGGTATGCTCATGGTATAATGTTTGCCTTTCTATATCAGCATAATCCTCTTCCCCAAGAAATTGGTCTTGGGAGACTTCTATGCAACTGACTCTGCTTCATTGTTCTATTGTTTAAGCTTCCTCCTTCCACCATGATTTTCACTATAAAAGTGGCCCAGCCTCCAAAACAGCAGTAATCATGTCTAACCAGTTCTTAGAGGTGATCCATCCAGTTACATGATAACCAGGAATTTAGCATTGGTTTTACAAATGGTAAGTGCATCCCATAAGTCACAATTGCTTCCTTTACTCTTCTTAATTTTGACATTTGTACTGGATCCCAACTAACTTTTTTGTACAGTTTTATCATTTGGTTTTACAAATGATGAGTGCATTCCATGTGTCACAACTGCTTCATTTTCTCTTCTTAATTCTAACATTTTTAGTGGAACCCAACTACTTTTATACTATTTTTTATCATTTTGTGATTTCTTTAAGGTTACTGAATATATTAAGGTTGGCTGTTTGATAATCTTAGCTTTTGTGTAATCATAGAAGACATTGCTGAGATTGGTTCCTTATATTCCTGTGCTTGGGTTTGAATATATTTGTGTTCTCTCTTAACAGTTTTTTTTAAGACTTTCTTCTTGTTATTCACATTAATTGGCTATTAAAATGATAAAACAGAAATCAAACAAACAATATTCATAACAAACAATATAACAATAAATGATATGATAAACATTATGATAGTCCCAATTACTTTATTTATCTTTTCCATTACTGGTTCCAGTATCAACTCCTTAGAGTCAGATCACAAGAAGACCAAGCACCCTTTATTATCATAAATAAATTCCCCTTAAAAAAATTACTCACCAATCTAGTTGTCAAGGATGATTCAAATGGCTGTGAAGTGGGGCAGCTATCTAGTATTATAGCAGCTCAAGGAGGGGTGATGAAAGAGAAAAAAAATCTACAACCCACCAGGAGAAAGATGCCACTGTCTGAAAAACTTAACCAGATGAAACACCTGTGGTCCACCTGCCTAAGACTGGAGGCTAACTCAAAACAGAAAAACTAGCCAGCCGGTAATTACTACTTTTGCTAAGTGTTGCTCTTGCTGGCAAGCAGCTGTTTTGGGGAATTTGTGCCCCAAAGTTGAATGCCAAGTGTTGCATAAATTCTGGTTGGGTTAGGGTTAGGGTTAGGGAAAATCTGGAATATCAGAGAACAAAACAGACCACAGTCAAATCTCTCCCAGCTATCTTCCAGCTTCCTCAAACTCATTCCTTGTTGTTTCTGCAGAATAATCCTCTGTCTTCCTACTCCTGCTTTAAATACCTTCTTTGCCCAGTTGTTTTACATTTAGGTTAAGATTAAAAGTGTGAGATATTACTATTTGGTAGTTACCCTTGAACTCACAGAAACAGAATGATCTGTGCCTCTGGAATTAAGGGAATAAAGATATAAATTACCACTTGCAGTCTTTCCCCATGCTGAGTTTAAAGGGGTGAGTTACCTTACCTCATCCTCCTAGATTAACTGTTGTTGGATCTTGCTCCCTGAAATTCCAGACTGGTTTTATGAGATATATAACAAATCACCATAGTATACAATCTCTCTTTTTCTCCACTCACTCTCCTCCTCTGTCTCTCATTCTCCTTGTCCCTGTCTCCCCAACCTTCTACTCTGTGGGGGATGGGTGAGCCTGTATGTTCATGTATGTTGTAGGGTAGAGAACATTACATTGCACAATCTCTTTCCTTCCAGTTTCTGGTTTCAGATAAATGCCATCTTAGAGTTTGAACCAAATTGCATCTTGAAAAACTAAACAAAACAAAACAAAAACCTTAAACATTTAAGCCTAGTTTAAAAGAATAAACATTCTGATCTGTTCTTATCTTGTCAGGTTTGTCTTCCATGTCTTTTGTCTACTTCTAGACTACCATTGTTGGACATTGTGACAAGTCCAATCTCAGTTTGATCCTGTTGATACATATGTATTGTTGCCATCCACTCCCCTTCTGTGCTAAATCACAGCTCTGCTCACATAACATCTCATTTTCAATATGCTTTCTACTGGTATGTCATTTATTCCTTTTGAATTTCTGTATGTATGGCATCAGTTTACCCACAAATTTTATAAAGGAGTGTTTGTCAACTATGCATTGAGGATTTATATAAGATGGAGACAAACACTTAGGTTTTCAGGGAAACTTTGCCTCTTTTCAATTTGCAGGGAGAGATGCTGTCTTGGTCCAATTATCCAGTGAACTTTAAGAACAGAAACTGGCTCATTTTCACACACCACTGATTTAAAATGGTAAGGAAGTATAATATTCTTGAATAAGTTAAGCTGTTTCATTGTGTGGAAAAAACTATGTATCCAGTGTGTTCAAAATTTGTGGAAAAATTTAGAGCAAAAAGTTCCCAAAAGGCAGGCATTACTCATATAAATGTTGGTTTCCTTTAGATTAATTTTATTTGTAACTGATACATAAAATAAAAATATGCATATTTATGTACTAGTATGAGATATTTTTGTACACTGTGCAATGGTGCAATGCTGAAATCAAATTTGAACCCTCAGCCTTCTCAGATTATCTAGTCTTCAAGGTGAAAGCATTCACAGTCCTTTTTTCTAGCATTGGGAAATGCACAGCAAACCATTATCACACATAGTTACCCTGTTCTTTGCTAGTGCCCTTTAACCTGTCATTCTTATCTAATTACAACTTAAGGCTACTAGGTAAAACTTTTCCAGTACTTTTCACCCCCTCATCCTGCCCCATAATCTAAATTAGTAACATTCTCTCTAATTTTTTGAAATTAGTCCTTTAAAAGTTTTATGTAGGAGTAAGGTCACACAACATTTTTTCCCTTAGGACTGGCTTACTTTGTTTAACTAAACAATCTCTAGGTCCACTTATGTTTTCTCAATTGCTGATTCTATTCATTTCTGTGGCTGAATACTGTTGCACCATACAAACATTCTGCAATTTTTTCCCCTTTGACACTTACTTATTTTAATATTTTAGCATTTGTCTTAGTTAGGGCTATTATTGTAATGAAACACCATGACCAAAAGCAACCTTTGTGTTGCCTCTGGGGAGGCCATGTCTATACCTGTGTTCTGTGCTTCAGGTGGAGGCCTTGTGAAAATCTTTGACCCCTGAAGCTATCTGTGTGGCTGAATGTTATGAGCAAGAATTTTTTCCCAGTTGTGTTGATGATTACAGTCTCAAAATTGAGAATGAGAGACATTGAACAAACACAGACACAAATAAACAGTCTAGACTAGAAGCCATTGGTGAGAGTACATAAAAATATAATAAAGATACTGAAATATAATTCTTCAGAGTGGCTGGCTTCTGAGAAGATGAGGAGCACATACTCTCTAAAAAGGGCTGGCCATTGCAAGTTTGGCCATGCTTTAATGACTATATGGGAAACACAAATTGGACTTGTACATTTTTCTTTCATGTGCAAAGGAACAAGTGTAGAAGAGAGGATCTGGGAGGAATGGTAATTAGTGGGATTAGTGTAAATTGTATGAAATTCCCAAATAATTATTAGAAATACTATGCTAATAATAGAAGCTAATGATGCTGAAATTCTTGTAAATAAAAGACATTTCAAATGGGAAAAACAAAACAACAATAATAAAAAAGACACTATTTTCTAGTGTCATGCAGGACAATGTAGTCCTTTCTCCTTATCAAATAAATGCCCCTTACCACAGGTGGAGTCCTATAAAGAAAACCACAGTAGATCAAAGTACAGAATTCTCGATTTCATTTTCAGCTGACACATCTACAATGCAGGTACTGCATCTGAGGCTCTGTGGTTGCTGTAGAAGTGGGAAATGGTGGCAGAAGATTGAAAAAAAAGCCAGAGAAACAGGGAGTGTGCTGTCACATTGAACACTAGAAATGCAAACTTCAGCAGAGCTATGAAATGCTGTCTTCTGCCCATGAAATTGATGTTGTATGCATCAACTCACAGTAGCTGTGGTTACCTGCTAAAAACTAAAGCAGCCAAAATTCAATACTGGATGCGCGTAGCTACTCATAGCTACAAACTGATTGGCAGTGATAATTACTAAGGATGTAGCCACTAGTAAGTTTCTTATACCCCATCAGATGTCAACAGGCAAATAAAAATGTGATTTACACTAATTAGACTAAGAATATTATTAATAACAATTTTCAAAAGGAAGTCATAAAGTTGGAAGGAGTCACAGTAGGAAGCACTAGGGTATGTTTTTGAGATGTAGTGGGAAATGGATATGATAGAACAAATAATGTGTGTGTATGTAACTTTTAAAGAATAAAAATATTATTTTAAAAGAAGTCTTAATAATTTGTAGGGTACATTTTCAAACTAAGCTTCTAAAATGATTTTCGTTGTTTTGGCTTTTGAAATACATTTGGAAAAGTGTTTTATGAAATATATCTCTTTAAATACAAACAATTTAAATTCTCTATATTGTTAAAAATGATAGAAACCAGTGACTTGGAAGCTAGGTAAGGTGGCATTTTAATGAATTCTTTTAACTCAGCATTTTATTGTGGGAAAGTTACTTTTTGAAATCTGGCTCTTTGCTTCAATTACTTTGAATTAGTCATGGGAGTGGCTAAGAAGACATAGAGGCAGAAGGGGATTTATTTGTGAGAAAACCAGGTGGGGCAATCTGATTAAACCTAAAAAATTTTAAATTGATATCAAACAGGGAGAAATGGTTATTTACTAAGCACATGATTCATTCCAAACTCTACATTCCACATGGTCCTTGGCAGTAAAGATTTTATATCCCTAACCTCATGTTTCTCACATTCCATGAGTTGAAAGAGATTTCACTTGTAGAAACTATTGGAAAAATATTCATTTGCAATATATAATATAAAAAGTAATATTTAGTAAGGAGTTATATAAACACTCACTGATACAAAGTGGATCTTAAGACAATTCATGGAGAGGTGATACATCTCAAGAAGAATGGTTCGATCTGTTCCTGGTGAAAGCAGGAACAAACAGGAAGGGGAGTCAGTGTTCCCAGGTCTCAGTGATTCTGGCCATGCCCAGTTGGATTCCTGGTTCTCAGGTGCTACTTAAGCTCCCTAAGTAATGCATGAATCCCACAACATCTCCCCTTTTTGTCTAACTAAGAAGGTTTTAAACTAAGTATAAGACTATATAATAAAGGAATCATGCTAAGGTAATATCTGGGGGAGGGAAAGACACTAACATAAGCAAGGTCACACTTCAACAAACAAACAACAAATACAAGGTATATCTTAAATGTCTGGCATATTGGCAAGTGATATACAAGGATTACTTCAAGGCTGTTTATCTTGAATATTAAGAATCCAGTACCTAATTGTTCCTTGCTAAGATATAAGATGATAGTAATCTTAAGTATCTAGTCTTCAACACTATCAAGATCTGAGAGGGAAAATATATTATCTGAGGGTTGGAAGCACAAGAGAATAATTTCCAAGATTTGGGAGAGAACAACCACAGCCAGCAATCTGGACAGTCATCCTCGGCTTCTCTTTAAAGTTGGAGCAGCCATCTTCCTGGTTATATACATGTCTATGATATCTGATATCTCCTCCTCTTCAGAAGGAGGTCATCTTTGAAGAAATCATCTTATCCTCTCCAGACAGGCTTTGGCAGTCTCTATCCTTCATCATGCTTATCGGGATTGGATGGAGTGTATACTGGCAGCAGTTGAGGCAAGGGCAGTTTGCTCATCAGGCCATTGTCTGCCAAGTAAGACAAACTCTTTGTGGGATGTCCTTAATGCCCAACACCATCTTGGGAAAAGAATAGTGATGCCAGGAGTTGTTATGTCTCTCATGGCTGAATTCTGAATAACAAAACATTAAATGCCACATTTTCTAGGTCTATGAAGTGGTTGAAGTTGCCTATCTATCTGATATATTTTAGCATATATGTGGGAAGCCTAAACAACATGACTGTTAAATGGCAAACCTAAGTAATGGTGATCTTCAATTCTAATCATCCTAAAGACTGAAGCTTACATTGTGAAAATAGGCAATTTATAAATGGGTGTACAGTTTTTCAATAATGACTTCAAGTATGATGATCATATAAACATTAATCAAGGTACACATATTACACATATCATACAAAGTGATAACAGTATTCTAAATATATATCATTATACAAAATATCTAAACAAAGGTATACAAAATATCTTGTGTATATATTATGACTAATGTCATTATACACTATGACTAGGATAAATAAATGGAGATAGAAGTTGCATGATGGGAATGACAATAATATGCTTATTATGCAATAATGTGTAAAATATTTTAAGCATTGTCAGAAATGTTCAAATAGGGAAATTATAGATGCAATTTTGTATCAATATACAAGTTACCTTAGACATATAAAACAATTTAAGATTTAAATTTGTATCAATATACAAATTACCTCAATCACATATATAAAATGATTTCACATTTATATCAATATACAAGCACCAGTGCAAATTGTCTTTGGCTCATATTTGTCTAATTTTTTTTAGAGTTACATATAATAATGTACCTATGTCTATATTATTGTTTTATTAGCAACTCAGTTTTAACTTGTAAATACCCTATCAAAATGATAATCATCCATAACCCTCAGAGGGCAAAAGTTATTGGAAGAGCAGTGTAGTTTTTCATAAGGTTGCTTTCTGCTGACTTTGAGAGGCAGCATCTCTGTGGGGTCTTGTAAAAACTGACATAGTGGTTACATCCTAATGGACTGACTATAAACATCTATAACCATTCTTTGAGTACTGGGTAAATCCATCTGGGAACCGTCCTAAATGGTCTGTATTTCAAAAGTAATCATTGAGTGGTGTACACCAGATTCTCTCTCTCTCTCTCTCTCTCTCTCTCTCTCTCTCTCTCTCTCTCTCTCTCTCTCTCTCTCCAATAGAATCATTGCATTGGGAGCATTGGGAGTCCTCATCTTCTTTTCTTCCAGATGCTTTGGAGATTGGGTATAGTAGAAATTGTTTGTAATGGAAAAACTAAACATTATTAATATCAAGTGAAGATTTTTTCTGTTTTTTATTGTTTTTTGAAAATGAATATCAAACTTTAAATAAAAAAGCAAAACACACAGGATGGGAAAAAAACCTACAGTAATAAAACTTTTCTTTTCTCTAAAATATATGAATCATAAAAAATGAAATTTAAAGCTCATTAAGATAGGTTAGGCTCAGCTACAGGTGAAGAAATTACAGTAGGTCACAGATAATGCCCACGGATGCACTATGGCCACCACAAATTTCTGCTAAGCAAACCTTCTACAGTCAAACCAGAAGGGTTATTTTTTTGGTGTGTGTTTGTGTGTGTGTGTGTTAAATCACTTTATTCACCCATCAACTTTCAATGAAATAAGAACTTTTTGCTTAAAGTCCACTAATAAGTGAGTACATCCCCTGCTTATCCTTCTGGGTTTGTAAGACCTCCCTCAGGATGATAGTCTCCAAATCCATCCAACACTCCTCCATTGCTGGTTCGAGTGTATACTTGTTCAGTCACTCTGGAATGCAGTATGGAGGTTTCTCAGAAAACTCCGTATCACTCTCCCCAAGGATCCAGCAATACCACTACTGGATATATTGGACATATACCCTAACTACGCACGTTCATATCACAAAAGCATTAGCTCAGCTGTGTTCATAGCAGCGTTATTCATAACAGCAAGAACCTGTAAACAACCTAGTTGCCCCACAAATGAGGAATGGATTAACAAACTGTGGTACATCTACACAATGGAGTACTACTCAGCAGTAAGAAAAAATGATATCCTAAAATTAAAATGAAGAGTTTAAGTCTTCAGGAGAAAATTGTATACAGAGAAGATTTTAAGGCTAAGAAGGAAAAGATACAGAGAGAAGTATGATTAAAGATAAAATTTCAATAATATTGTTCCCTATATATTCTGGCTATCTTCTGTTTCACACCAGGTGGCTTTTCTGATATGAGACAGAATCTCTCAAGTTTTCTTAACCAATGTGCTTTGGTTTAGAGAGGGAGAAAGCCACTTACTCCAACTCCAAAGCCAGCTTTTTTTTTTATAATCAAATGATGAACATTTTTTAAGAGATATAGATGCAAATCAGTGAGAATTGAGAAATTACCCAATAGTGTATATTGGTATAAACTGTCCTTATATTCCTTTGTTTTAAATTCTTTTGCATGTGATCTCTCTTCAGCTTTAGATGTCTATGCATTCATCATTCTTTTAATGTCTTTTTTTCTTTTTTTCCTTCTTTATTTATTTTGTATTTATCAAGAAAAACAGTAAAATTAATTTAAACTGCTGATAAGTTAATAACTATGAAGAAGATAAAAATCATAAGTATGACTTATCAGGGGTGATAATGCAAATAAGATTACTACACATATATTTACTTTGTGTTCAGCTTTGCCTCTGAATTTTTTCTTTTACGTCCCTGTATATCCTTACTCAAGATCTCTTCCCCCTCCCGCTAAATCAGGTCATTTTTACTTCTCCACAACTCCCCATACCCTCCCTGGGCAGGGAGCAGACAGTCCTATGGTCCCACTGACCCAATATAGCTTAGATCAGTCTCCACACCTGGCAAATCCAGTTTTGTCCCCCCTCCCTCAAGAGTGAGTCAGGTGTTCCTATAGTTGGAGTGGGATCAGAAGGGTCAGTCCAGGGTGTTTCTGATCCCAAGCTGTTCAGTGGTCATGGTTTGCATCCTGGGCATGCTTGGCTTTTTTCTTGTTTGTTTGTTTATAGACCACGAATGAGTGAGTACATCCCCTGCTTATGTTTCTGATTTTGTGATACCTCGCTCAGGAGGATATTCTCCAAATCCATCCATTTGCCTGTGAATTTTAGGATATCGTGTTTTCTTACTGCTGAGTAGTATTCCATTGTGTAGATGTGCCACAGTTTGTTAACCCATTCTTCAGTTGAGGGACATCTAGGTTGTTTCCAGGTTCTTGCTATTACAAATAATGCTGTTATGAACATAGTTGAGCTAATACCTTTGGAGTGTGAATGTGCCTCTTTAGGGTATACACCCAGAAGTGGTATTGCTGGGTCCATGGGGAGACTGATACTTAATTTTCTGAGAAACCACCATATTGCATTCCAAAGTGGCTGAACAAGCTTACAATCCCACCAACAATGGAGGAGTGTTCCCCTTTCTCTGAATCCTCTCCAACATAGGCTGTCATCTGTGCCTTTTATCTTAGCCAATCTAACAGGTGTTAGGTGGTATCTCAAAGTTGTTTTAATTTGCATTACTCTGATGGCTAAAGATGAAGAGCACTTTTTCAGGTGCCTTTCAGCCATTCATAGTTCCTCTGCTGAGAATTCCCTTTTTAGATTTGTATTCCATTTTTGATTGGGTTATTCAAGGTTTTGGGCTCTAGATTCTTGAGCTCTTTATATATCTTAGAGATCAGTCCTCTATCACTTGTAGGGTTGTTGAAAATCTTTTCCCATTCTGTAGGCTGTTATTCTGTCCTATTTACAGTGTCCTTGGCTTTGCAGAAGCTTCCTAGCTTCAGGAGATCCCACTTATTGATTGTTGGTCTTAGTGTCTGTGCCACTGGTGTTATATTTAGGAAGTAGTCGCCTGTGCCAATTCATAGAAGTGTATTTCCCACTTTCTTTTCTATCAAGTTCAAAGTGGCTGGGTTTAAGTTGAGGTCTTTGATCTACTTGGATTTGAGTTTTGTGCAGGGTGACAGGATCAGATCTATTTGCATTTCTCTACACATTTCCATCCAGCTATGCCAACACCATTTGTTAAATATACTATCTTTTTTCCATTGAATGTTTTGGGCCTCTTTGTCAAAGATCAGGTGTTCATAGGTTTTTGGGTTAATGTCTGGATCCTCAATTTTATTCCATTTGTCCACAAGTCTGTTTTTATGCCAGTACCAGGCTGATTTTATTACTGTAGCTCTATAGTATAGCTTGAAGTCAGGGATGGTGATACCTCCTGAAGTTCTTTTGTTGAGTAAAATTGTTTTGGCAATCCTGGCTTTCCTGTTATTTCAAATGAAATTGAGTAATGTTCTTTCAAGGTCCAGAAAATATTGTGTTGGGATTTTGATGGGCAGTGCATTGAATCTGTAGATTGCCTTTGGTAGAATTGCCATTTTCACTATGTTGATCCTACGATCCAGGAACATGGGAGAGCTTTCCATTTTCTGATATCCTCTTCAATTTCTTTCTTAAGTGATTTAAAATTTTTGTCAAATAGGTCTGTTACTTCTTTGGTTATAGTTACTCCAAGGTATTTAATACTATTTGCAGCTATTATGAAGGGTGATGTTTCCCTTATTTCTTTTTCAGCTCTTCTATCTTTAATGTATAGAAGGGCTACTGATTTCTTTGATTTAATCTTGTATCCTGCTACATTGCTGAAGGTGTTTATCAGCTATAGCAGTTCCTTGGAAGAATTTTGTGGGTCACTTATGTATACAATCATATCATCTGCAAATAGAGATAGCTTCACTTCTTTTCCAATTTGTATCCCCTTAATCTCTTTTTGTTCCCTTATTGCTTTAGCTAAAACTTTGAGAACTATATTGAATAGATAAGGGGAGAGAGGACGTCCTTGTCTAGTTCCTGACTTTAGTGGGATTGCTTTGAGTTTTTCTCCATTAAGTTTGATATTGGCTGTCAGCTTCTTGTAAATCGCCTTTATTATATTTAGGTATTCTCCCTGTATTCCTGATTAAAGACCTCCAGGTCTTTAATCATAAAGGAGTGTTGTATTTTGTCAAAGGCATTTTCTGCATCTAAGGATATGATCATGTGGTTTTGTTCCTTTAGTTTGTTTATATGATAGATAACATTTACAGTTTTTTGTATGTTAAACCAGCCCTGCATTTCTGGGATGAAGCCTACTTGGTTGTGATGGATGATATCTTTTATACATTGTTGTATACAGTTTGCCAAAATTTTGTTGAGAATTTTCGCATCAATATTCATGAGGGAAATTGGTCTGTAATTCTCCTTCTTTGTTGTGTCTTTGAGTGGCTTGGGTATTAGGGTAATTGTGGCCTCATAAAAGGAATTTGGCAATATTCCTTCAGTTTCTACTGTGTGAAATAGTTTGAGGAGTAACGGTAGTAATTCTTCTTTGATTGTCTGGTAGAATTCGGCACTGAAACCATCTGTACCAGGGCTTTTATTTTTGGGGAAGTTTTAAATGACAGCTTCAATTTCCTTAAGGGTTAAAGGCCTGTTTAGGTAATTAATCTGATCTTCATTTAATTTTGGTAGATGGTACCTGTCCAGAAACTGTCCATTTCTTCTAGGTTTTCCATTTTTGTGGAATATAGATTTTCAAAATAAGATCTGATAATTCTCTGTATTTCCTGGGGGTCTGTTGTTATGTCCCCCTTTTCATTTCTGATTTTGTTGTTAATGTCTTTAAAATGGTTGTATCTATTTTTCTGTAAAGACAAAATTGTGATGCTGTTCCAGCCTTGTTAAGTGAATTTTTCTTACCATGTATCTAATTGTCATATTGGTGGATGAGCCATTAGTTCTCCTCTGGGGAGTTCTCCTTCTCAAACTCTATCTTTATTAATTGTCTTGGTAGTCATATTTTTTCTTTTCCTGTGGAAACAAAGCAAAATCTCTATCCCATTGAAGCATACATCCTGGCTTCCATTATGAAGTAAGTACATCACTGAAGTAGATAGGTTGGTTTAACGCAGAAGTTTTTTCTATTACCCAATGTCTCTCTGCAACTATTGTTTTTTTCTCATCAGCATCAAGAAAATAAGAGGTCAGTAAAGCATTATGCAATCTCTCCCTGGACTGTTATTTTACATTTTTGTTTATGAAGCACCTCTTTTAAGATGCAATGAGATCTCTCCACAACTGCTTGTGGGATTTTGTGATATCCCTGTAATGTGCTTTATATCATAATATCAAAAAATCTGCCTTATTTTCTGGGAATCATATGCTGGAGCATTGTCAGTCTTTATTTGAGCATGAATTCCCATTATGGTCATGGCTTCCAAAAGGTAAATGAGTACAGCATCAGCTTTTTCAGAACTCAAGGCAGTTGTCCATTACATTCTTGAGTAAGTATCAATTGTATGATGTACATATTTCATCTTTCTGAATTCTAGAAAGTGAAACATGTTCATCTGTCAGATTTCATTTCTCTGTGTATCCTTAGTATTATTTCAAGCAGATTAAGATGGTTGATTATAGAGGGAGAGAGTAGTACCATTTCATAGAATTTCCTTGGCCTGATGCCAAGTGACAAGAAAGCTTTTTTTTTTTTTTAATTTCTTGCTATTGACATTATGTTGCTTGTGAAATTCTAAGACTTTCAGCATGTTTCCTATTAATAGCTGGTCTATGTCATCATTACCCTGTGCCAAAGGGCCTGGAATGGCTGTATGAGATCTGAAATGTGTCACCTAGGATGAATTCTATTTCTGATAAAATTCTGTAGTTGTATAAACCATGAGGTTAATTCTGTATCATCAGGAATGGAATTAGCACTTTTCATGTGTAAGACAACTCCTTCTGCATACCAAAGTCAGTTACTATGCTAAGATGTTCTCTAAACTCCAATAATACCATAATACCATATAGTTCTGACTTCTAAACAGAATTATAAGGGCTTTGAGCCACTTTACTTAAATTTTCTAATTTGCAACCAGGTTTTTCTGATTTGTTTGCATCAGTATAAAATATAGGAGCTCTAGAAATAGGTTTATCCTGTACCACATGAGGGAAAATCCAGTTGGTTTTCTTTATAAATCAAATTCTTTTACTTCAGCGATATTTGTTATTACCTTCTCTTAAGAAGTTACTACAGGGCTACTCCCTTGCTTCCCGAGTCATGGAGGTAGCCTGTCTGCAGATGTAATAAACCTCATGTTATTTTATATCAATGGCCTGGAGTCTGGGTTCTTGGGCCCCCCTTCCCGAGGAGAGTACCCTGAGTCTGGGGTCTATCATGTGGGGGCTTGTCTGGGATTTTGGGGTGCCCCTGAACCCCCACTCTGGGACCGGTTGAAGGTAAGAATGAGCTCGAATTGTTCTGTGTCTGTTGTGTCTTTGTCTCTTGTCTGGGCAATTTGGCATCTGTATTTTGTGCCTGTGCAGGACCAGTATTGTTGGGCCAGTGGGGAGGCAGGCAGACATGCCTTGAGTCCGGTCCCCCTGGTCCCCTCCCTGGAAGTCTCCTCTAGAGTTGTCTGTATTTGGGCCAGTCGGGGTGGCAAGCAGACGTTCCTTGAGTACGAGCCCCCCTGGTCTCCTTCCTGGAGGTCTCCTCTAGGGTTGTCTGAGAGGAAGGAAGGAGTCTTGGTGTCTCCCCTTCCTGAGGAATGGAGCCGTTCTCGGCTGCTCCCGTCTGTATCTCTGTAGCCGAGTTGCCCACCATGCGGATTGTGTTTGCTTTGTGTTTGTCAGTTGTCTCAGTGTTTTTTGTTCTGGAGTCTATCTACAACAAGAAGACTGGGACCAAGAAGCCCGGATCTTCCCAAGACCCAGGGGAACCTGTTGCTGCCTGGGAGCATTCCCACAGCAGCCTTCTGAAACTGTTCATTGCTCTCTTCATGGTTATCTATGCAAATGTTTTAGCCAGGCTACGCCTATTGATGAATGTGTGAGTGTGTGAAAACTGTGGCCACAGAATGTGTGTTTGGACTCGTGTGCATGCATTTTTGTAACTCACTTGTTACCTGCTCATTTGGTTTTGTTTCTGGTCAGAAAGTTCTGTTTGCCTTGTTGAGAAGTTTTGCCTGTTTCTCAAGAAAGTTATCTATGCTGTTCTGATGTGTTTCTAATTTTGTTAAAAGCATGAAGCTGAGACAGAATGGTTTAAATATTTTTGCTATCTCTATTCTCAATAGCAGTCGGTCACCACCCACAGCTGCCGTGATTGCATTTTTGGTCAAGAATCAGAACTTAGCAGGAGTTCAAATGCTTTTGATATGACATGATAGAAATTATTAAATAAGGTTGAAATCTGTTATAATTAAAATCTATGCATGAAAAAATTTAAAAGCATATGACATGACTCCATTTTGGATTACATTTTTGGTCAGTCACTGACTGTAGTTGCTGAGACAAAGTGACTGCTGTTTTGATCATTCAGATCCAGTGAGTTTGTCATCTTTTACAGAGGTTGGTTACAAATTATTATTAGGTAAGAAAAACTCTATTGTTAGTTTCAGATGTTTCATGTTGGTCGTATGTTGCTACAGTGTATGCATACTGAAGAAAACCATAAAAAAAGAACTGTGAAAGTTTTTATGTTGTCCATAAGATGATAGAAAAGGAAGAGGATTGGGATAATAAAGAGACAAGAAGAAAAAATGTCTGAAGCAAAGATGCCTAAGGAATTAGGGAGACTGACTGAAGGTATATGTAAAATGCTGTAAAACGTATATAGAATGTTCTAGAAGGTCAGAGATGGCGTGGATTTTGTTTGCTCTGGTTTCTCATACCTGCCAATATTGAATTTTAAAAAGAAACTGTAAGATATTGGGTTAATTCGATTTGGTTTTTCTTCATTTTGGAATTAGCTGACGATTCTTCACTGCAAAATGTTTATAACATATGTATGGTTATATGGACATGTATGTGACTTAGAGTTAACTATGTGTGAATGAGAGCTAGCTTTAAATCTGTATGTATATATGTATGTATGTAACTTGGATCCAATTGTGTATGTGTGAATATAACTATAATTGTTACAATGCTGAAATTAGTTTACTTTTATTAATCATCATGCATTATTGATATTTATGTGACAAGAACTTTGGCAGATGACCTAATCTGAGCATACAGACTCCATGCTGAGTGTATGAATAGATTCTATGTGCTAGAAATTGTTTTAACTTATCTGACAACAAGTTTATAAGTATGTAATCAAGGTTGCAAAGACAGCTTATCTTGCCAGACATAGATCTTAAATCTAAGTTCAGCACATAGTTTTGAGAACAAACTTTTTTAGGATTTAGAATGATAATAAAGACATCCATGAAATATTTGTGAAGTGTACTAATGAAAACAATGAAAGCTAATTCAAGGCTATTAAGAAACACAAGCAGTCATTCTTGTAAGTACTGTTATTAATTATAGAGTTGAGATTTAGTCTTTTGTATAAGTTTCGGGGTTAAGCTTACAACAAGTAACTAGAAACAAAGTTTTTCTATGCAGATATACCTGTGCAGCCCTCATATTTCAGAGATCTGCAGAATATGGCATTTAAAATGTTTATTTCTCAGACAGAGACTCCCAGATCCTAACAGTGACCCAAGGTCTCCAAAGAAAACTATGAGACACCAGGATCTTCGTCTGGATTGTAGCAGTGCTGACCTGGGCAAGATGCCATAGCACAATGCCTGCCTGCTGCCATGAACCCGGCCTAGATCTGAGGACATTGGAGAATTGATTGAACCCTTTTGCCTAGACGAAGTAAGGTCAGTCTTCTCCCATATGTCCCTTTACTGTGGGGAAAAATCTCCCACCTTTAAGGCCTGGCAGCTGAAGATTGATGCTGTTTGGATACTACCGCCTCCAGCTAGGTGGAGACCTGGGTATGGCTAACTGGGTATGGACTGGTCTCTGTTGTTTTTAGTAGATTCAGAAGCTGCTCATTCTGCACTTAGGTATAATTTATCTTTCTCAGATCTCTGCAAGTATTGATGGCTGGGCTAGTTACAATTTTGTCAGCTTGGTAGAATTAGACAATCAGATCCTTCTCCAAGGTGATAGCTAGTTTTCAAGCTCATTTTATAAAGCCTGATTGGAAATACTAATATAACTAAAATTCTTATGTCTTTTTGCAATTTGTATGAGCTTAAGAGACTCATAGAATTTAGATCCACCTCACAGAGGCCAAAAAGATTCCAGATAAGTACAGCCTAAGTTTTTCCAACCTGTCTGTCCCTAAGGATGATACTTCTCTCTTCTGGTTTGGGGACTCCTGCCCTTCCCAAATTACTAAGACTGGGCCCAAGATTTAAATTCTAACCTTTTGTTCTCAGTTTTAACATATCTTAACAAATTCCCACTTGTCTAGGAGCTCTGGACTTGCTGGAGGCCTGTGAACCAGTTCTACGGATTTGGGCTGTTTCTTGTCTCTCGGCTACTGGATCAGACAGCTACGTCCTGACAGAAGCCCTGAAGCTTTGTTCCTTTACTAGCTTTTCAACCTTTTGGGGCCCTAAGAACAGTGCCCCAATGTCAGCTTGAAGCAGTAAAGAGAATCTACCATGCCCTGGTACACCCCCAAACCCCTAAAAGGTTGAAATGCTAAGTTAAAAGGAAATCTGGCATAGGAGACAAATCTTTTTGTGAAGGCCAAAGGTCCCTACAGCCTAGAGTTGGCTTTGCAAGTCAGGTCCCATTTGCTCTTTTGAGACCTTGCAGATCAGTTTGGGCCTGCAGGGGTGGGGCACAAGACCATCTTCTAGATAGTCTACTGCCATGAGCATATTGCCAGAGTCTCATGATTGACAAAGTGCCCAAAAGAAAATGGGGAATGAAGGACCCTGGATTCCAGGGCTTGACCCAGGCATTCAGTTCAGGTATCCAGCAGAGCACCCCCCATGGGAGCAAGGAACTAAAAGTCTAGAAGTCTGTCCAAGGAAACAGAGTGACCCAGCCCAGATAGCCGTAATCAACTCAGATAGGACATAATGGTCTGGTCGAACCTGTGATTAAAATACCAGAAGTTCCAAGCAGAATAGCGGTGACCAACACCCGGTTGTAAAAGCCCCCTAACCAGCTGGTCTTAAGGCAACCCCATGATCACTGTGAGCAACCTTACGATTATAGTGTGACCTTTAAAGTGACCAATCATGTGTTTCCCCTGTTGCTATGGTGATTTTATGGTCTTAGCCTTTAAAAGAGATATGTGATTGCCACTCCCTTGCTACTCCCTTGCTTCCTGACGCAGGGAGGTAGCCTGTCTGCAGATGTAAAAAACCTCATGTTATTAAAAAAAAAAAAAGTTATTACAGGATGGGGAGTTGTGGAGAAGAAAAAATGACCTGATGTGGTGGGAGGGAGAATGGACCTTCAATAAGGATATACAGGGATGGAAAAAAAAATTCAGAGGGAAAGCCGAACACAAAGTAAATATATGTGTAGCAATCTTATTTGCATTATCACCCTTGATAAGTCATGCTTATGATTTTTATCTTCTTTATAGTTATTGTTAACTTCTCAGCATTTTAAATTCATTTTACTGTTTTTCTTGATAAATACAAAATAAATTTTAAAAAAAGAAGTTACTACAGGCTTTTTGCAAATATTCATTGCCCACAATCAGTCTATTTCTTCATTAGCCAAAGGTACAATGGTTTCTGCTGGGTCCTTTCCAGTCATCTGACAAAGTCTAAATTTCCCCTTTAAAAAATCAAATCAGAATGCTTTTCAATATATGTTTTCAACTTTTTACTCAGCCGATGTAGCAAAAATATCCATTCTAATATAATATTTTCTCTTTGCATTATGACTCCTTTAGGGGAATGCTTACATGGTTAAATAACCAAAATTCATTTGAGGTCTGGATCTATGTGGTTCATGTGTGTTTCTTGTAATTTCTTTTCCACCAAGGCTAATTCTGTCTCAGCTTCATCAGAGACTGATGGGACTATTTAAGTCATTATCACCATCTAAGGTTTTGAACAAATTAACTAGTCTACAGTTTTTATATCAATAACAGGTCACCTATTAACAATATCTCCTAGAAAGTTTTGGAAATTACTGAGAGTCCTCAGTCTATCTCTCCTGAGTTGCACCTTTTAGGGTCTAATTTTTTGTAGGCCTGTATTCTATCCTAAATAATTGATAGAATCTCCTCTTTGTATTTTTTCAGGGGCAATTTAAAGTCTTCAGTCATGCAATATCTTCTTAATTCTTTCCAATATTCTTTCTAATGTAGATACACTTGGGTCTGCCAACAGGATAGTACTCATATAATGATAAATAATAAATTGTAGGAATTGTTTGCATATTACTTCTATTTGCTGTTGTACAAAATATTGACATAAATTGTGACTATTCAATATTCCTGGTGGAAGGACCCACCATTGGTACCCAATAAAAATGTAAATTATTAAATGTGAGCATTGTGGATGTGAACTTTTCTTCCACTTTTTCTTGTAAAGGTATGGAAATAAACAAGTCCCCTCCCAAATACAATCCTTCAAGCCAATAACTATGATATGCCATCGCTTAAGTATCATGAAAGTCAGGGGGATATTAAATTGAAAAGAGCCCATGGATTAAATCACCTTATTAATTGCTCTTAAATCTGTCATCATTCTCTACTTTCCAGATTTCTTCTTGACCACAAATACAGGAGAATTCAATGGACTGGTTGATTCTTCAATATGCTGAGCTTGTAAATACTCCTGTACCAGCTGTTCTAGAGCCTGTAGTTTCTCCTTTGACAAAGACCATTGCTGAACCCAAATAAGCTTTTCTGTCAACCATTTCGAAGTGAATGCTGTAAGTGTCCTTATGGATTCGGAAGCTAGTGAGGTGTGCTTTTGTCCAACCTGAATGACTGGTGATTGTTTTTCATAGCATCTTAGAATATTGCTTTCAGGAACATAAGTGAATCTCTAGTTTATATCTGAGCCTGCAGAGATTTTCATCTGGGTATTACATTGTTGTAGAAGATCACAACCCCCAAAATTCACTGCTATGTTAGCCATATATGGCTTCAAACTTCCTTTCTGTCCTTCTGGTCCTATGTATTCAAGCCATCTTACACTGAGATAAGTGTAATACACTGAGATATTGTTACAATAACTAGAAATTGAATATTTACCTCCATTAGAGGCCATCTTGGATTGTGGGGTTAGGATCAAAACATTGGCTCCTGTGTTGACTAATCCTTGGATATAAATATTATCTATGCTTATTTTCAGTTTTGGCCTTTGTTCATTTATGGAAGTCTGCCAGAATATACATTTTGTTGATTTACTTGGAACTGTCATTTTCTCCTTTAAAGTTATTCTATTATTCATTGTTATATGGTCCTCTATTTTAAGCATTGGATTATCTACTTGTCCTGAGTCGGCTATTCCTCCAAAGTGACTTGATATGAATGAGCCTTCTTTGGCTATGAGATCTGATTTCTGGGAGCTTTCTGTGGGAACCCTCAAGAAGCATTTCCTGATGGTAAAGGTTTGCTTTGTTGTCTCTTGTGGATCTACATTTATTTGTGTTGGCCTTTGCCACATCTCCTGCATAACCCAGAATGTAATGACCTTCTTTTTGAATCATTCCTAGGATGGACAGTATTCTCAAAAGTACCTTGCACACAATTCCTTTTTATATGGTCTGGTTTACCACAATTAAAACAAGTGGTGCTTTTATTCCTTAGCCTAACATTGACAACAGCTTGATCAACCCAATTCTCTTCATCACAATGGAGAAATTCAGCCTTGATTGTATACTGAATCCATTCTTCTATAGATACAGATCTGATCTTTGGTGGCATGAGCATTCTCTTACATTCCATATTAGAATGGTCAAAGGCCAAAGAAAGTATTAATTGCTTCCTAACTTGTCCATCCTATTTTACTCTATGTACAGCTTGGGTTAACCTTTGCAAAATGTCAGTATAAGTTTCCTAAACTTGTCTGACCTTGGTATTTGACTCAATTTTCAGTCCTGCGTCCAAAATCATTTTCCAAGCATTCAGCGCAGCAGTATGGCACAACAACAATGTATTTTCATTGTAAGTAGTGTGAACTTCCAAATCAGCAAATGAGTCTTCAGCAAGGATCTGTTCTTGAGAAATGGGAAAGTCCCTAACCTGTCTCTAAATTTCAATGGCCCCAGTCTTATTCCTATGCCAATTTCTCCATTGCATATGTTGGCTATAGTCTAATACACCAGCTGTTAGCTGCATTCAATCATTAGTAGTTATTCTATGTTTTGTTGATCATGCATTTAGAAACTGCTTGACATAGGTGGAGTGAGTTCCATGATGTCTTTGATATCCTTTATATCTCTCATATGGATTGGCTCATAATTATACTCCACAAATTCTGGGTTCTCCCCAAGTACTTTCTTCATCTAAATCATAACTGGAAACAAAAGCAGTGGAGAAGGGGGTTATTCTTTTCATGGTGACCACCTTAGGCAGAACATCTTCCTTAACATAAAATCTCATAAGAAGAGGTCCTAAATCATTCTGGGTAGGTAGTGTCTTAAAACCCTCTTCCAGTATTGCAATATGGTCCTCCCATTCCTAATACTTGGAGACAATCAATTTTTTTCCTAGGGTCTGATTTCCCTGGGCAGACAATCTTTCTAATAATCTCATAGAATCAACAATTTTCCTATTCTCTTCATTAACATAATTAAAAAGTTTCTTATTATCATCAACTTAAATTCTGCACTTCTCTTGTATGTCCTTAGAACCCACATCCGAGAAAGTAGTTCTATCTAAAACTTTGTGGTAACCAGTATCCTGGAAAATAACTTTACTACTTTATTTACTGTAGTTTGCATGTCACACATCTTAGAGAACAATTTCTTAATCCTAGATTTCAAATCTTCCATTATGCTAATCATCATCTCATATTTAGAAGGGGTATCAGATCATTATTTTGAAATATAAAATATAAAATCAAGCCAAGAAGTAACAGGACTAAGGGATTGAAACCCTTAGAAATATAGTCATACAAGAAATTCTCATAGTAGCTATAAAGAAAGCTGTAAAATCCTTAGAAGATGAATTGTCAGGCATTTTGGGAAAATAATGCTTAGTATTCAGTTACCTTAACCAGGTGTAATGGTGACTTTCAGCCAACAGGTGTTGCAGTCAGATTCAATGTTTTGCTTTCTGGAGTATAGTAGAGTAGGCAGGGCCTGGCCAAGATGGCAGCATACAGGAATGAAGAGATCAACCGAGTAATGCCACCTCTGACAGGGGGTCTCAGGTCCTGACCTTGCTGATGAAGTTTGAAGCAACAGACTAAACTGAGTAGCTTCTACAAAGCAATATCTTAAAAGGTTAGAGTGATATAGATATAACAAAAACCCGCATTAAAAGGGCAATAGCCACAGTTAAACAATCTCAAGGAGGCACACACAGATTAAGGCATGTGCAGTTTGGCTACTCCTTGAGAGTTGAGTTCCTACAGTTTACTTGGCAATCCGCTAAGGGACCAAAGGCTGAAGGGTTCACTGCCAGAACAATAAGCCTGGGAAGCAGGAAAGAAGGTGCCTTCTTAGACTACCCCCTGCTTTTTAGCTTGAGCTAAAAGCACAAGCACACAAGCTCTGACCCCCAGGGCTCCAGTCTGGCTCATGGCCCAGCTAACACAGAGAATAAACCCACATGTTCACCAGATATTGGGAAAATATTTAAATGCAATATATTATATAAGGATTAATGTTTATTACGGGGTTATAGAAACACTCACTGACACAAACTGGACTGTAAAACAATTCTTGGATAGAGCAAATGTCTCACAAAGGATGGCTCAATCTGCTTCAAGAAAAAGCAGAAACAGGAAGGGGAGTCGGTGTTCCCTGATCTCAATCGATATTAGCCATGCCCGTGGGGGTTCTAATTCTCAGGAGATACTAAAGCTCCCTAAATAATGTCTGAATCCTACTGCAAGAAACCTTGTGGGGTTGTGGCAAGATCAATTTATAAAATACCTACAAGCTAGGTACCTATCTGTGACAAGCTCTCAACACATCTTTCCTAGTTAAAAAAATAAATAAATAAATCAAATTTCTGACCCATCTAAGAACAAGTTTTCCAGTACCTGACTACAAATAGTACGAAAAGGACCCTTATCACTTCTGTGAAGAAAAAAGCTAGTTGTTGCCACAAGGAACATTTTTGAATCCTAACATGTCTACATTTCTTTGTTATCTAACACATAGACCAAACCTAGTTCAAAGTTTCTTTCTCATTGGGTAGTGGAGAGGTAAAGAAACTACTATATATCAAATCTTACATTACAGCAAATAAGACAGATGCATTTCTGATTATAGAACATTTTGTCATTAAAAGCAAACTTCTATGGAGAAGAAAATAATACAGTAGCATTAGAAAAATAGAAAACTACACCAGCGTTTCTGATCTGTGACCTTATTGTTCATCTATTAATATAGAAGAAGAGCGTGTGAAATGGGAACAATTTAAAATCTGAAAATCTTGCATAAGAAAAAAAAAGTGAAACAATAATATAGTCCAAAAAAAAAACAACAATGAACTTGCATTTCAACCACATGAGAACTGTGATTGATAGAAGTTACACTCCAGAAATCATAACATTTCAAAGCCAAAGGATAAAAATAAAAGGGAAAATGAGAAAGAACAAATACAAGTGGAAGAAATAAGAAATTAAGTCAAGACCAAAGCAAGAGCAAAAATAAGGGCCAAAACAACAACAAATTACCTTTTGAGAAACAACTTTACTTGAATGGCAAAAGAATCCTTACTTAAGGTTAAGGTCAAGAAATTCAAGAGGATCATTCATGAAATATATCTTATTAAATCTTTTAATTATAATAATGAAAACAAATTCTGCCAACAACCAGTTAAATTAAACCACAAAATAATTATTAAGCAATATATTATTAGCTAAATATTACAAGTAATTTTGGAACCATCTGGGTCAAAAATACATATTTTTATTATCAAATATTGGAACCATTACAGCCAAGGATGAGAAGAGAAGAATACTGAATTTCTCCTGTTACCCTCACCAAATTTATATTCTTTCATTCAACAGACACTCTGTACTGAAATAAATTTATGGTAATTAATTTCTTTTAAATTTTAAAATATTTCTAGAAACTTCATTTATAAATATAAGAAAATAAAAAATATAAATCTATGGGGAGACAAAAGAGATAAGAGACAGGGAGATATTAGGATGCCAACAGTCATTCACACTCAGGAGAAAGGATGTACATGTTTTCCCAAAGCAAGACTTTTTATCATAACTCTATCTACTTTTCAAGGATCCCAGACCAGGGAACAGCTTTCCAGTGATGATTCTTTTGGTTACTTGTACTTTATACCATTATTCTTTTCTTTCTTATTCTTACTATTCTGGAAGGATGTACATTTGTTTTCATTCTTACTTTCTTTAACTTTAATGACTTGAGCAAAGAAAAAAATCCATTTTTTGAAGACTCCACATACTTCAGTCACAGGACTTGGAGGAATTGATGAACTATGAACTTGCATGCATGACACCTCAACAATATGGTTGACTAAATAATGTGAACACCAGTTGACATGCCATTATGGTACATTCTGCAGGATGAGAACACTGGCTGATGTATTACTGTGGCAAGTTCTCACTTCCAGATCAAGAGCTACAGGCCGTGATGGCTGAAATAGGAGAAAGGATAAGTTTTTGCTAGAGACACCCACCTGATATGCTATCCAATCCCAAATGGCCATCTCTGAATATATGAGCAATACTAAGTCAATGTCCTATGGTACAATATCATCCCTAATGATACAAAAGTGAGATTTTATCTTTTATCTTGTAGTGTATCTACAGCTGTTAAATTGGACTTAATAAAAATGAATTCATACCTGCACACACTCTCTCCTTTTTCCCTTTTCGTTTGCTTATTTTGTTTTATTTTGCTATATATAGGTTGAATATACACATACATACAAATATATGCATTATATACATGGTTATACATCTTAAAGGAAGTTGAAGATATAAAAGGATTGGAAGGGGAAGGGTTGTACACTGTATGAAATTAGAATATGCGAATTGGTTGTTAGTTTATTGAAATGGCTTAGTTTATAGAGTGTCTGACTATCATTCATGAAGTTATTTCATTCAGTCTCCCAAACTACATAAAACAAGTGTAATGAATTATGCTTGTAATCCCAGCCCATGGAATATAAAGGCAGGGGAGTTAAGACTCAAAATTTTACTCAGTGTCATAGTGAGCTCATTTGCAGCCTTGACTATATTACAAACTTGTTGAGAGAGAGACAGAGACAGACAGAGACAGAGAGAGGGTCAAAGAAGGAGGAAGAGGAGGAGGAGGAGAAGAAGAAGACAACAAAAGAGTAAAAGAGAAAGGATTTGCCTGCAGCTGCTTTTCCCCTCCCAAAATGATTCAAAAGCTTGTCCTAATTACTTTCTGCTTGCCCTATGGTTCAGTCATATTGCTAGCTGGTTCTTGCATCTGAAATCCGCCCATGTCCATTAATCTGTCTTGCCACGTGGCCCGTGGCTTACCTGTGTGACTTTTATATTTTGATTCTTGGACAGCTGGATGGTGTCACTTATGACTCCACCCTCCTTCCCCTATCTATGTTCTGATTTCCCTGCCAACTTCTAAGATGTCTGGCATAGGACAAGGCAGTTTTTCTTAAATTAACAAGTGATATTCACAGCATACAGAAAGACATCCCACTTCAAGCTAGTGTAAAAAATAACTTAAAATAACTGAAACATTGACTACAGCTTTTAGCCTTGGGTCTTTAAATATTTTCTCTACTTTATGCTTCCTTTGTTTTCCTGAAAAACAACTGGAATATCTAAGCAATGCTAACATTTTTGTGATCTTATTTGTAAATAGCTTATTCATTACAACAATGTGTTCTTAAAAATTCATAACTGCTGAGAATTCCCTTTTTAGTTCTAAACCCTATTTTTTGATTGGATTATTCAAGGTTTTGGGTTCTACTTTCTTGAGTTCTCTATATATTTTAGAGATCAGTCCTCTATCACTTGTAGGGTTGGTGAAAACCTTTTCCCATTCTGTAGGCTGTCATTTTTTTCCTATTGACTGTGTCCTTGGCTTTACAGAAGCTCCTCAGTTTCAGGAGGTCCCACTTATTGTTATTCATAGTGTCTGTGCTACTGGTGTTATATTTAAGAAGTGATCACCTGTGCCAATACATTGGAGGGTATTTCCCACTTTCTTTTCTATCAATTTTAGGAGTGGCTGGGTTTATGTTGAGGTCTTTGATCCACTTAGATTTGAGTTTTCTGCAGGGTGACAGACTTGGATTTATTTGAATTTTTCTACACATTACCATTCATTTGTTAAAGATACTATTTTTTTTTCCATTGAATATTTTGGGCCTCTTTGTCAAAGATCAGGTGTTCATAGGCTTTTAGGTTAATGCCTGGGTCCTCAATTCGACTCCACTGATCTATAAGTCTGTTTTTATGCCAGTACCAGGCTGTTTTTATTACTGTAGCTCTATAGTATAATTTGAAATTGGGGATAGTGATGCCTCCTGAGGTTCTTTTTTTGAGCAAAATTGTTCTGGCAGTCCTGGCTTTCCTGTTATTCCAAATGAAGTTGAGTATTGTTCTTTCATGGTCTGTAAAATATTGTGTTGGGATTTTGATGGGACGTGCATTGAATCTGTAGATTGCTTTTGGTAGAACTGTAGACTTGGTTCCCACTCTCTCCAGAGGTATATCTGTCCCAGTCTTGAGGTTGGGGGTGAGAAAAGTGGATCTGCCAGGAGTGGATGCTGAACTAAGCCACATTGTGACCTTGGGACCTCCTGCCCTTGCTGAGGAGGAAATAAAGTGATGTGGAGAAGAGAGAGTGACTGGAAGGGGTGGGAGGTGGAAGGGAGGATCAACAAGGGTATACACTGATAAAAATATGACTTTATTGTATTAAAAAATAATCATTCAGCTCTGTTACCAAATGTATAAAATTTAAGAAAAGAAATTAGATCTATGCCAACAATAATGCTTTTACTTTTAAACTTTAATTTTGGAAATAAGTACTTTAAAAATTATAACTGTTTAAAAGAATTAGTTTTAATGAATAAAATTCCACTATATGCATATATCTACTCATCCTAATGACAGAAATGCCTATTTCTATATGAGAAAATGTGAGATATAACTAAAACAGAAATATATTAATGAATTTTTTGACTATTCTTAGGGGAAGAAGAAAAAGAAAGGGTCCCTTGATTGTAGAGACCTGGAAACATCACCATGTGCCATCTGCTTTCTGGAGAACCACAAATACATTAATGTAATTTAGTCCATGTCTTCAGGCTTCAAATCAATATGAGCAGATGGTTTAGTTCTTGAGTTCTTGATTCCTATTCAAAAGTCAGAGAATAAGGCAGGCGGGGGGAGGGGAGGTGGTGGTAAAGTGTTAGTATAAACCCAGATTTGCAAGGTCAGGGGTTCAGGAGTCCAACATATTAAGAGACTTACTCTACCTTCATCTCCCATTTTGTTCTATTTAGTCTCTTCTGGGATCAATGCTTCCTGCCCATGGTAGTGACAGCATATTTTCTGTACTAACTTCACTGATCAAAATTCTAATCTCTTCTGGAAAAAAAATAAACTTCTCAGACATACCCACAAATATGTTTTATCACTTCCTAAATAAGACTGTCAAATATCTGTGAGTATGCTTCGTTCTGGCCATATCAGAAGTGAGCCACTTTCTTTCATATAAAGGCAAGATTAATGGCTTGCCAGAGCAAGCATAGAATAACATCAGTAGCCAGACATCCAAAATTAAAAAGTTTCAGGAGAAAGTTCAAATATTTTTTCTCATCAGGATACAACTGTTGGTCTATAATTATTTTCATTGATATTATCTGTATACCTGACTTATTTGTCTTGGTATCTACAAAATAAGGTTTTCTAAGACATACATTGCTTATCTATTCTATCTAATTCAACATCCCATAATTTCCATGAAGTTCTTTATACTTGATTTTTTTCATCTTACAGCATTTGAATTACTACATAGTTAATTGTGTTGTAACTAATATCGTTTTCTGATAGCAATCTGTTAGATAAAATACAGTCAATTAACCAGCAGTTCTTTTGACAATATTAGCAAAATTCTAATTTTTTAATGGAAATTTCAAGTTTGTTTTAAAATATAACTATTTATCCATTAAAATAAAAGCAATGTTTCAGAAGATGTTAGAAGGTTTTAGTGGACTTATATATAAAGTTATGAAATCAAATTATACACTTAAAGCAAATTCTGCTTTAGCATATTAGCAGAGTCTCTAATAGAGAATTTCTCCCACATCTTACAGAAAACTTATACCAAAATTCATAGTAAATATTTATGTGTATATTTTTAAAACTAATAAACAAGATTGAAAAGTTTATGACAATTTTCCCTAATAGAACATACATTTTTAATGGGAAGAGAAATCACTCCTGTGAGGTACAAATAGCTTTATTCAAAACTATTCTTTCTTAATAACAGTCTTTCACCAATAAGCCTTATATTTCAAAAATCATTTTTATAATGGTGATGTAAATAAATTATCTTTTCAACTTTTTAATACTATGCAAGGAGTAAAATCTCATATTTCCCCTTACTAAAAACAACAAGTAATTGACAAAAATTATAGAGGAGAAATAGATATAAAAAATAAATGTGAAGCGTGTGATTTACTTTATTGTCAAACTCAGGACTGAAATCAACAAAATTTAAACAAAAAGAAGAACACAGAGAATCAATGAAAGAAAGATTTGATTCATTGAGAAAATCAATAAGATAGGCAAAACCTATCCAAACTAACCAAAAATGCAGGGAGAAAATATCCAAATAAAGAAAATCAGAAATGAAGGTACATAACAACAGATGCCAAAGAAATGGCTCAGTGGTTAAGAGCTCTGACTGCTCTTCCAGAGGTCCTGAGTTCAATTCCCAGCAACTACATGGTGGCGCACAGCCATCTGTAATGAGATCTGGTTCCCTATTCTGGCCTGCAGAGATACTGTATATATAATATACATAATAAATAATTCTTAAAAAAAAAAGAAAGAAAGAAGTCCAGAGAATCATCAGGTCATACTTAAAAAAAATGTACTCAACAAAACTAAAAAACCTAAAAGGAATTGATAATTTTTTAATTTTACCACTTAGCAAAATTAAATTAAGACAGATAAATGACTTAAATTGACCTCTAACCCCTAAAGAAATACAAGCAGTTAGTAAAAATCTCTCAACAACAACAACAACAACAACAAAAAACCCAGGACAGGTGGTTTCAGTGCAGAATACTACCAAATACTACTAAATTCTAAAAAAAATCTAATACCAATACTTTTCAAATTCTTCCATACAATTAAAACAGAAAAAAAAATGTCAAACTCTTTTTATGAAGCTGTAGTCACCCTGATAGCCAAAATACACAAAGAAAAAGAAAATTTCCCTCATGAATATTAATGTGAAAACACTTAATAAAATACTGGCAAAGTGAACACAAAGACATAAAAATATCATCCACTTTGGTCAAGTGTATCAGCCCAGTGATACAGAGATGGTTCAACATATGAAAAATCTATCAATGTCATCTACCATATGAACAACCTGAAAGAACAACATCAACAAAAAACAAACACATGATCATCTCATTAGATGCTGAAAATGCCTTTGGAAAAATTCAACATGATAAAGGTCTTGGAGAGAACAGAGATACAAGGATCATGCCTAAGCATAATAAAATTTAGCACCTAATTATAAAGTTAAGGTTATTTTACAGAGAATAGCATACAGTATTAGGAGAAAAAAGAACTTAAGCAACTTTCTTCTATTGTGAGTGCCCTTTTTACTTGTACTTTATTGAGAACAATGAAATTTTATACAAATTTTGAAAAAAAAATAGTTGCCATGGCGAAATAGAAAAACATTCCTTCACTAGTTACAGCTATCTTAAATTACCTAGTAATCTACCAAATTTCTCTAAAATATAAGTAATAGTATTCATTAATTTCTAAAAAAAGCCCAGGAAAATTTTCAATATGTATAAACACTGATTTTTTTCATTCATAACAAAATAAAACAAAGTTTTATATGTGTTTCTCTTCAATAGATCATCATGACTTTCTTGTGTTAAAAGCATAAGATATTATTCTTTGTGACTTTATTTCTGGTTTATAAGATGTTATGCAGTGTTTTCTTGTTTTGTTTTTGTTTTTCTTTTTGTTTTTTATTCCAAGATGTTTGGGTTGCAGCAAGCCAGCCTCTATTTAGGAAAACCTTTTATATTCTGATTAGGCTACTCTACAGAGTCTCAGCTAAAGCTGCACTCACCTGTAAACATAATGTGCTCATCATATAAGAAAGTTACCACCAGTGTTCTATAAACTGAGCTGGTCCCATTAAAGATGTAACTCTTAGTAGACATTAGACTACATTCCAGAAGACATGCATTGAAGAGTATCCAAAATTCCTGATCCTCAACGAGAAATTTATTTTTTAAGGGACCAAATATGGAAATAATTCCTTGACAGATTACCTGGTACATGTTATAACAACAGCACTGTCCAATAAGTAGGCCAATATTAATTTATCAAATTGTATATTTCTCACAAATGAGAAGTCTTCTCAATGAAAGATTTTAATATTAACCCTCAAAAATACTAAGTTTTACATAATTCCTTTGGCCATCTCCATTTGCCAGTAGCCTGCCTTCCTTTACTTCTATTCCTTCCATCCTTATTTACTTTTTCTTACTTTTCTTTTTTATTCATTTCTTTATTTCTTTCTCCATCCATTCCTACTTTTCTTTTCTTTTTTATATCAATCTTTTTCTTTGATGTTGTGGAATACCTTTTTGTACACTGTGAAGAATTATATTTGCCAAGGTACCTTTAATTTATATAAAAAATGGACAGTAACTAAGCAGAATGTATATGTGGAACTTACAGGCACAGAGAGAACTCTAGAATGCAAAATTCAGAGTCACTATGGAGATTGGAATGAGATTGACACACAGAATAGGTGAGAGGTAAAAGTTACATGGTAGAGTAACAAAATTATGGGTTAGTTAAAGTTATAAGAGCTAATAAGACAAGCCTAAGCTAAGGCTGAAAATTCAAAATCAATAATAAGTCTCTATTTTGTTCCTTGTGAGATAGCAGTCCAAAGGAAAGTCTCTTTACTCTTTGTGGTACCTCCACTAGGAAAAAGAAATTTCATTTTATTTTTTAAGGGTATGTTCCCTGGTAGACTGATAACATTACAGCAGAAGATCCTACATCCATTTGTTTATAAGTAGCCTTAATTGAACTGTGTACATTCTGAAAAGAATATTTTAAAGAGATAAAAACTGACATGGAATGTGTAATGAATGAGTTCCTAAACAATTTAGAGGGAAGAGTAAAAATTAATATAATCCAAACACATTTTATGTACATATGAAATGAATAAAGATATTCTTAAAATATAAAATAGCAACAAATTGATATTTTATAAATAAGTCTATAGACTCATTACTGGGAAAGTGTGAGGATGCTGTTGGAGGTGTCTAGATGGGAGATAATGGTAGTCTGATTTCAGACAGTGGTAGAAATGACTAGAGAGCAGTGAATGTGTCAGTAACCTACATTGGAGATTGCCTATGACACAAATATGGGGACAGAGGAACAGCATATATCATCTATGTTTTCTGTATACTGCTAAAACTCAGGTGACATCTGAAAAGGTAAACATAGAGTTTGAATGCTTCAGGTTGAAGCATCTGGTAGCTTTCAAAACAGCAATAACAAGGACACTAATATTAAGAAGCAACATAGAAATCCACCATAATTCACCCAGGATGAAACTGAAGAGAAGGAAAAAGTGTCTGTTACTGGTTAGCTTGGCCCTACCCTGACCTGAAGTGGAATTACATTCAGGAAATATGGCTAGTGAGATATTTATGTTTATCCATAGCTCACAAAGTCATTTGGAGGAAGAAGGATTCGAAAGAAACTTTAAGGGGATATATGAATTTAGGAAAGTCTTGTTTTCTAAATCTTATTTTAGTGACATTTAAATAAAAAAATTCTCTGACAGCAAAATGGCATAATTGAGAGGAACTCTTACTAAAACCTTACTTTCAAAAAAAAATGAAAGTTTTTCAAAGTTGCTTGGAAAAGAGGTTCTTCTTGTATCAAAGGAGTTATTTTCTTCAAAATCTTGCATTGTGTTCAGTAAGTCCTCTACCTTATTAAGTAATTAAAATTACTTATAATAAACTTAACTGGTTGGTGTTAAGTAATTTTTTAAATAAAATTTTAAAATACAAACATTATAGAAAATTATTATTCAAAATATAAAAAGAAAGTCACTATTAGAAAGCCTGGGAATCATACTCAAAGAGTTAAGCTTATGTGCCAAGAGCCTTTACCAGACAAAGGTATTTTTTCCAAAGTTTTATTCTGAATATAGGCAAAATCAGTTAGCAACTCTGAAATTATGATATTTCTCTCTTCCTGCTCAAAGGTATGTAAAAACCTGGAAGTCATAGCTTCTTCCATAGATTTATTCAGCAGGACACTGAAAGCTGTGTCAGTTATGACAAATTACAGGATTCACAATTGATGAGACATTTAAAGCCAATTCATTTGTCTCTTTGATGATGTAAATGCATTGATGTTCACTAAGCCTGCCATGATAGGACATTAGAGGTTCTTTGGAGTCATTTCATCCTGTAGTAATATATCAGGGTAGCTGCCATTAATGCCTGTAAGTCCATGGGCCACATTCATTCAGGATATTTTTCAGGGGTTAATACTCTTACATAGTAGGCATATTTATTAGGCAAGAAAGAACATATCCACAGAAGCTGTGATGACTTGTAAGACATTAGTATCTGTGAATCTATTATATTCTATTTACTACTTTAGCAGTCTTTTTATATCTTTAACTCATATGGAAGCTACTATAGCATATTCTAGTGGTAACACTTGCCTTATACCTTCAAGCTGTAGATTTAAGGGCATATATTTATATTTTGTTCTATAAACAAACCCTATTTCTAGACTTGCTAGTACTTGCATGTGAGGTGGTATCACTATTCTTGTTAAGCCACTCTTGATAATAGTCTAGACAATAGTCACATCTTGCAAAAGATTTGACTATTTTGCAGTAGTGATAGTGATTTTTTTAAATCTTATTCCCTAGATCCAGTGCCTTGCAACATAGCTTACAAAGGATTTCTCTTCAAGAAAAATTCACACTTGCAATTCATGTTTAGTCTGTTTTTCCTATCTTATCCTTAACAGCTGGGTTATATCTGCTTCCAGGGAAATGTGTTATGTATGTTTAATACCAATAGCTAAAAGGAACGCTGAAAACTGAAAATAGCCTTGCACTAAAGTTTAAAACAATCTGCTAGAGAATTTTAAAATTGTTCACAAAATTGATGATCAGGACATTATTAACATAGATTAAAATGACTTAAGGTCCTCCCTATGGAAACACAGATAATCAGTTTTGTTTAAATTACAGCTTAATTCCTAGCCTAACTTTCTTTTATCAAAGTGCCTCTGGGGCAGGGCCAGGTGGTTTTAAGCAGACAGAATGTTTAGGATGTCTGAGGTCAGATTATGAAGGCAGCACTCCCATTTTCTCTATGGCCTCACCAGCTTCACTCTTTCAGGTTTAGTGTATCACATGCTCTAAACCACAGGAAAACATTTAGTGAAAATTTAGCCACTAAAGACATTCAATTTTTTTTTCTGAAATTGGAAAGACTATTGGCCAATGGAAGTATTACTCACAAAATATTTTCAAGCCAAATGTACTGATGTTCCTCTTCTACCTATGAGGCAATGTCTTGGGATACTGAGTCACGGCCAAAGGTTGAGCAATTATAGACCTGCAGATGTTACCAAGAAAGATTTCTTTCATCCAGTCTGAGGTTGCTTTCTTTTTAGTTTCTTTTTTTTTCCAGCTTTCACTCATGATTGATTTTTTGAACAAGCATTTCCCAATTTTAAGACAAAATTAACGATTCACTCATTTAGAATCATCATGGAACATTTTGATATGAAGTTAATGAACAAAAAGTAAAGATTTTCATGAGTCTGCAGTCAAATGTTCATTCAGTGTAACTCAAGATAAGATGCGTAGTTATTGCTGTACTCATGACCTCATTGCTCAGCCAAAGTGTTAATATGAAAATTATTTTATCACCTCCCATCATTGTTGGGTATCATTGGTATGGTGAGTGAAGAAGATTTTCTGACTCATCTCACTTAAAGCCCTATCAATGTCAGCCAAGTATTCTTTCAGGAAAATAAAGAATACACCATA
>PVIH01004706.1:0-52500 GCA_004025045.1 Sigmodon hispidus | reverse complement strand
CTTCATCTCTACACTACTATCTCTATTATATTTTAGTTTGACATCCCATTTACAATGTATGGTTATTGAATTTGCAATGCTTATAGTATTTATAAATCTAATAGCTAATGATCTAATTGTTTTAGTTTCCTTTTCAAAGCTTAGAGAAACTTCTGTAGTGGTACAGCAGAAATTCCTGAGCAGCATTAGAACAGTTCCACAACGCCATTGTCCTTGACGCCTGCAATTTCCCCTGTAAGGCAAGGACAGATGCTTGATTTTTGTACTGTGAAACAATCAGAGAGCACAAGCTGAGTAGATAAGTTCATGTGTACTTTTCAGGTGCTGTCTCTATCACAATATACAAAAAGTACTAACACACTTTAATTGTTAAAGCCCAATAGGTTGACCTTTTAAAATCTGATACAGTCTTCTGAATTGTGAAACAGTTATTCTTAGAAATTAATCACTAAGATCTCTTATTATTGAATGAATGTCCTTAGCTTGTCTGATAACACAGAAAATGAATTGACATTGGCTAGGTGGAAAATGAGCGGCTTCTTTATTTTATATCATCCCATAAAATTATCCTATCTTTGGCTTACCACCACCTATTGTCATCTATAAAAGTCATCAAGGACTAAAATGATTCCCCTAAACATATAGAAGTTCAAAAAAAATCTATGCTTTCAAACAATGCTTGTCAATTTCTTAAAATATTTGACAACAAAACCCCCAAGCTTTTTTTCAATTAAAATAAATCTATCTGTTCTTTTATGGGTGATATTACTTGAGCAATCAAAATTGCCTGTTTGCCACTAGCACGGACTGGTTTGCATAACTGAATACATCTGATTTATATTCAAACATCAACTCTCTCACTCAATTTTTTGGAGACATTTTATTGTTTTATGAACTTAAAAGTTTTCAAATAGAAAGTGAGGATGTTCAGAAGTAAATTAACATAAGAGTGGGCATGATTCTGAGAGGTCCAATAACGGAATTTGATGGGGTGCATAATATAAAAACACCAAATAATAAATTTATATGCATATATATGAAAAAAGAAATACTATGATTAATATCAGGGTTTCACTGGCTTTGTAACTTTTAAAGGCTTGGTTTTTTTTAAGTTTTATGAAATTATATGATATGTATTTGTTTTAGTTTCTTAAGTTATAGTAGAATTCTGTAGTAAGTCCATATTTTGTGTTTGTTTCTGTTATTCTTGTTTTTTTTAATTTTTAGTATGGAGTATTTTATTTTTATTAGTATTTCAAGCAGGATACAAAGTATGCATTTGTTAAAATTATTCATTGAATTCAGGTTTAATTTTGCTATGTAAAAACTCACCAGTTTTTTCAGATTCATCAATTTATTGAAACAAAATTATAATATATGTCCTTATGATTTTCTGGAATTTCATTCATATCTGTTGTAATGTTTGCCTTTAAATTTCTAGTTTTATTGAAGTAGGTCTTCCCTTTTTTGTTTATTTTGGTTAAGAATTTGTCAATCATGTTTTATCCTTAAAAATAAATTAATTAATTTTTTAAAAAGAAGTACATTATCAGTCTCTGTTTTAAGCTTATTTTTAAGTCAGTCTATATTTCATGTTTCTACTTCACAGTACAGGATGAGTTTCATGTTATACCAATAAAATTTCTCAAAAACTTGTGCAAAGGCCAATATGACATTTGCAAGTCTTTAATATGACTTCTGCTATTAGGTCTCTCATACATGCATTTCTTTAGGAAATGTTGAGGAAAACATATCACAAAATAGTATTGATTAATATTTCTGTTAAATTGGGCATAATAGCCTAGATCTTCTGTTTTATTTTCTAAATTGTGTGTGTTTAAAAGACACTAAAGAGTATATTCAAAATAAGTGCATGTTTTTAAGAGGAACAAATGTGAAGAGAGAGGACTGAGAGGTTCAGAGCCTCAACTTAAATTGAGTTGCTATTGCTTTTGCTTTTATTTTATTTTTTCCACTTTTATGTTTTTAACCTTCCCCCTCTGTAGGGTGTTTTGTTCCCCAATAATACACACATTTGTTCAAATTGAGGCTTCTCCTATCTCCTAAACTACATCATGCCATTCAGCTAAACAAAGTCTTCCATCTCAGGAGTGCTAGTTTCAGGTGAATCTTTGATAGTAACTGATCACTCCAAGTCTTTCCTGTTTCTTTATACCCTTATCTACTCTTTTTTTAAAAATTTTATTGATTTATTTGTTTTTATTATTGTGACCAAAGAAGTCACACTTTCTATCCTGTATATCCTTATTCAAGGTCCACTACCCCTCCCAACACATCAGGTCATTCTCTCTTCTCCAAAAATCCCCATCCCCCCCCCCCCGGGGCAGGTGGCAGGTGGTCCCAAAGTCCCACTGTCCCAATATTGCTTAGTTCAGCATCCACTCCTGACATATCCAGTTTTCTTCCCCCAACCTCAAGACTGAGTCAGGTGTTCCTCTAGGGGGAGTGGGATCTAAGGAGTCAGTACAAGATGTTTCTGATCCCAAGCTGTTCAGTGGTTGTGGCTTGCAGCTTGGGCATGCTTTGCTTTTTGGTTTTGTGTTTTGAGTCCACTAATGAGTGAGCATATCCCCTACTTATCTCTCTGGATTTGTGATACCTCGCTAAGGAGGATATTCTCCAAATCCATTCATTTGCCTGCAAATTTTAGGATATCATTTTTTCTTACTGCTGAGTAGTACTCCATTGTGTAGATGTACCACAGTTTGTTAATCCATTCTTCAGTTGAGGGAAATCTAGGTTGTTTCCAGGTTCTTTCTATAACAAATAACGGTGCTATAAACATAGTTGAGCTAATGCCTTTGGAGTGTGAATGTGCATCTTTAGGGTATACACCCAGAAGTGGTATTGCTGGGTCCTTGGGGAGATTGATTCTCAGTTTTCTGAGAAACCACCATATTGCATTCCAACGTGACTGAACAAATTTACACTCCCACCAACAATGGAGGAGTGTTCCCCTTGCTCCACATCCTCTCCCTCATAGGCTGTCTTCTGTGTCTTTCATCTTAGCCAATCTAACAGGTGTCAGGTGGTATCTCAAAGTTGTTTTGATTTGCATTTCTCTTATGGCTAAAAATGAAGAGCACTTTTTCAGGTGCCTTTCAGCCATTCGTAATTCTTCTGCTGAGAATTCCATTTTTAGATCTGAACCCCATTTTTTGATAGGGTTATTCAAGGTTTTGGGCTCTAGATTCTTGAGCTCTTTATATATCTTAGAGTTCAGTCCTAAAGAAATCAGTAGCCTTTCTATACACTAAAGATAGAAGAGCTGAAAAAGAAATAAGGGAAACATTACGCTTCATATACATTACATTATGCTGCAAATAATATTAAATACCTTGGAGTAACTATAACCAAAGAAGTTACACATCTATTTCACAAAAATTTTAAATCACTAAAGAAAGAAATTGAACAGGATATCAGAAAATGGAAAGCTCTCCCATGTTCCTGGATAGATAGGATCAACATAGTAAAAATGGCAATTTTACCAAAAGCAATCCACAGATTCAATCAATACACTACCCATCAAAATCCCAACACAATATTTTTTGGACCTTGAAAGAACAATACTCAGTTTCACTTGGAATAATAGGAAAGCCAGGATTGCTAAAACAACTTTACCCAACAAAAGAACCTCAGGAGGTATTACCATCCCTGACTTCAAGTTATACTATAGAGCTACAGTAATAAAAACAGCCTGGTACTGGCATAAAAACAGTCTTGTGGACCAATGGAAGAGAATTGAAGATCCAAACATTAACCCAAAAACCTATGAACACCTGATCTTTGACAAAGAGGCCCAAAATATTCAATGAAAAAAAGATAGTATATTTAACAAATGGTGTTGGCATAGCTGGATGGAAATGTGTAGAAAAATGCAAATATATCCAAGCCTGTCACCCTGCACAAAACTCAAATTCAAGTGGATCAAAGACCTCAACATAAACCCAGCCACTTTAAACTTGATAGAAAAGAAAGTGGGAAATACACTTCTACAAAGTGGCACAGGCGACCACTTCCTAATTGTAACACCAGTGGCACAGACATTAAGATCAACAGTCAATAAGTGGAATTTCCTGAAGCTAAAAAGCTTCTGTAAATCCAAGGGCACTGTCAATTGGACAAAATGACAGCCTACAGAAAGGGAAAAGACTTTTTCCACTTTTGTGGAAATTATCTCCTTAGGAATTTTTTTCTGAGTTTAGAGACATTAAAATATCTTTTAAACATGGCTTAGAAGAAATACTTTTAACTAGGTAAAAATGCTGCTTCTTTATAAGAATTAGTTGAGATAAACTGCATAAACTTGTCAGAATTGGGTGGTAAAAGTAAAATAGAGAAGGTAGGCTCACATTGTTAAGGGTAGATTCACTAAGGTCACTTAAAATAGGTGAGTCACAGGAACAGATGTGTAGGATACAGGAAATGTGCATGATAATGGAGATGAGCATGGTACATGGCCACTTTCTCATCATGGGAGAAATCACTGACTGCCCTTCTTCTTATACTCAGATAGTTGTGGAATTGAAGAGAAATACAGAGATACAGGAAGTAGCTATTAATATCATCCTCATCTTATTTCCTTTTTTGATGTGTCAATGTCTTTACTGTCAAAAACTGAATTTCTATGATCAATTTTGATTAAATAAGATAATTTATTCTTGGACTAAACTAGGAACTTAACTATATTTCCGAAGAAAATTGTTCTGTTTCCAACAGAAAACTAAATTACAAATTATTATTTGACATACATCTATTTATAAACTGATCACATTTTAATGTAAGTGTACTGACTGGTTATGTGTGTTAACTTGAGGCAGGCTAGAGTCATCAGAGAAGATGAAGCCTCAGTTAAGAAAGTGTCTCCTTGAGGTCCAGCTGTAAAGCATTTTGTTAAATAGCGATTTTGGGGAAAGGCCCAGCTCTAAGTGAGTAGTTCATCCCTGGGCTGGTGTCCTGTGCTCTATAAGAAAGTGGGCTGAGAAAGCCATGTGAAGCAAGCAATTAAGGTGCACTCTCCCATGGTCTCTGCATCAGTTCCTGCCTTCAGAATCCTATCCTGTTTGAGTTACTGTTCTGGCTTCCTTTAATAATGAATCCCATTTTCCCCATTTTGATTTTTGGTCATGGTGTTTCCTTAAAGCAACAGAAACCTTAAATAAGGCATTAAGTTACTTGCTATTTGTTTAGCAAATGCATCTAAAAGTGTGTCTGTCTATCTGTGTCTGTATGCACATATATACATTCAATTCTAAGTTAAAGTTAATAAAGAATAAATAATGCACATAAATATTTTCCAAGATAGAATAAAACATTAATTACAATAGAATATATAAAAGTATCTTAGTGTGCATATTATATATATTATATATATACATGTGTGTGTCTAGCACACAATTTACACTATGGATAAAAACCTAAATGTATAAATATTTCTACATCCTTTGAATATATTAAGTAAATGTGAAATAAGGAAACAAAGAGAAAATAACAAATATTCATTGACTGGAGAACTGAAAAAATAATCTGTTTGAATGATTTACTTGATAGAACTGAAGAAAATGCTACTGGGAACATATTTATTAACTCAAAAGGGGAGACTAAGATCAAAGATGCTTCTTATTGAGCATGTTGTCATAGCACAGAATGTTTTAAAGTCATAGCTTTACTCATAGAGAACCTGAGAAGGAACAGATCAGCACTTTCAGACTTGTGAATGATTTATGTCCATTTAAAAAGAAAGGGGAAATATCAACTTCTAAATTTATATTTAATATTTACAAATATGTAAATTAGGCTGTCTCAGAGAAGTGTAGCAGATGTCCCTATCTTCTTGATGCTGATGGACTGACTAGGTACAACTTTAAAGTGATAGATTGGCAATAGCAATATGATATTCTACTTTGTTTCATCTTATTCATTTGGAAGCATTAATTCTTTTAAGGAAGATTATACATGCAATCCAATCTTGACAGCCTGGCTCTGTGTAATGGGATGTTCTATTTAAATGTGAGGACATATTGATCTTATTCTGAAATATCTATCTAGTATCTATCAAAAGGATAAAGTTTGAACATTTTCCATTGTGGGTCTTGTTCCAAAATTTTGAAACTGAATATGTTAAGAAGAAAAAAATAGTATCATTTCATTTCTTGATTTGGATACATTTAAAAAATATGAAAAAAGAAAAAATGAACATTGAAGGAAGTTGTGAGATTTCTTTCCATAGGGTCTCTTAGCTTTATAGAACACTTACTGTAAGTGAAAGTGAGCCAAAGTCTCAGTTTTCAGATATATATATATCTCTGTGGATCATTTTGCTTAGGTGCTCTGGCCCATAAACTATGACAGTCTTTATTAAGTTTTCAGTCATGGCAATTATTTTGTGTATAGTACATCTGAGCTTCAAGCAAATTAAATGATCTATGTCAATAAATTGATGTTAGGACCTTGGAATTGGCTTGAACATTTCAAAAGTGCTCTAACTAAGTTACTTTACTTTTTACACCTATATATAAAAGTGCCAAACATTCATTTTACACTTTTTAAATGAACACTGAGTTTGACTTGAAAAAAGGAGAAATTTGAGCAAAGTGGTACTTGACATAACCAACCACTGAAATAAAGAACAACTCATATTTTGGGCTGTGTGAAATCAAAACCCAGGAGAGTGCCTTGTAGGATAGAGATGCTTGCTTACTTGTGGCATGTTTATGCTTTAGTCTAAAAATTTTTCAGTTTAGTATGAACTGTGTTCACATACAAATATAAAATGACAATGATTAGTGAATAAAAAATTACTTTTGATAATATTATTAATTCATGGATAAAATAATGATTTATAAAAACTATTCTGCATTTTTAATAATAATAAATTCAAATATATTTTTAATTTGTTGACACAAAATGATATATAATTCATTAACATTATCAGTTTGGGCTACTCTAATGTTTACATTAAACATCACATGTGTCGTAATATATACATACATACATATAATATTTAGATAATATTTGTTAGTTTAAAAATTAAATTAAAATGCAATTATTTAGAATACTGTGACTAGGCAAGATTTAGGGTAAACACAGTCAAGCAGAAACATTCTCTTAGAAATATAGTAATATCTATTCAATATTTTTAGGAAGGAAATGAATTTTCAGAAGGGTGTTTCTGCTCTTTATTACATTTGTGTCTAGTATTTATGAGCTGACTTATCTGTTCTCGACAAACTTGGGATACAGTGCACATGACACACTTTCCTCAAGAGGAATGTATTATGTTTCACTTTTCAGAAACCCCTTTAGTTAATGGTTAGCTAACTAAAACTCACAAAGTCATGAGTATTTAAGTGTTAAATAATAGGCAAGTAGGGTAAAATTGCATTTATTTGTCATGAGAAAAATTATCAGACAGTTTGAAATGCATACTTACACAACAGTTATTTTTTTGGAATGCATTATTAAAATCAATTTGTATGTATCTCACAGCTGAAAGACACCCAAATTCACTATGGGTGATGGTAGAAAAACAGCCTGGAAATCCATTTTCAGGCTTTTTTTCTACTTTAAGTGAATGTTTCTGTGGAAAGTTTAACATATAAAGAATGATCTAATGAATCTCTCTACATAATGAGAAGTTCAAAATATTTTTGAAATTTTTTGAAAGACTCATGCTTTAGGCAATACAGAATCAACAAAATATGACTAGTTGACAATTATAGACATTGTCAAGATGATGTCCTATAAAGATATTCATAAACCATGACTTTATTTCTCCTCAACTGCTTACCTATCTGGCACATTCCTACTCATTTGGTATCTCTTGTCCACCTTGGCCATGTGGCTTCTTATTGATCATAATCCTAGAATCCTTAGCTTTCAGTGGTTTCTTGTTGTACCTGTAATGCTTGCCTCAAGAGAAATATTAGGTGAATTAGACATGTAGTTTCACACTAAATACTAAATTTGCATGGGCAAATTTAAAAAAATATTAAAAAAACTAGGAAACTACTGCGATGAAAAATGGGAGAAAAGGTGGGAATGTCAATCCTGAAATTTAGTTTGATCCATCCTAATAGGAAACAATGCCATATATTTGGAAAGCTGAAAAAAAATGTGAGGAAGGGGTTCAAGATAAACCAGTTTCTCTTCCAAAGGGTTCTTATTATGTTAGATTACCCTTCAATATGTAGGAAATTTTAGGAAGCTTCATCACTTCTACAAATTGTCCCTTTTATCTTTGTGTCACAAATATGCTATTACCACGGTCCTTCTTTCAATCTATCCTGAAAAGTATAGTTTAAAATGCAGAGTCATGTAAATGTAACATAATCAATGGTACAAGATAACTCTTGAAAGTATATTTCTGGTTCATTTACTATAATAACTATATAATATAATTTCATAGTTATGATATAAAAATTATTGATAGTCTCCATCTTATTAAAATTAAATTGTTCTGTTTTGCCAAGATACTACCAGGAAAATTCTAGTGGCTGGGTATGTTGCTGGGTACGTTGTCCATTGCCTAACATTTGGGAAATCCCAAATTTATTCCTTATTAAACTTTTCACAGACTAAAAAAGTATTGTAAAAGGACATATTTGATTAATAAAGGATTAATACCCGAACTATACAAAGAACTCTTAAAATTCAGTAGTAAAACAATAAAAACTCAATTAAAATTGGAAAAGGTCTAGGCAGATGCTTAATAAATGAAGATTTACTGATGCTATTATGTGTCTTAAGAAATGGTCCACAGTATGTTATCAGTGAATTGCAAATGAAAATTACAGTGAGATAGCAGTTTAATAATTGCCTAATCTAAAACACTGATAATACCAAGTAATAGAAACAGTATTGGAAAAAGAGTTCCTCACATCCATTGATTCTTGGGAATATGAAGTGGCAATCCCATTTTGGAAGAACCTCTTAGAGTTTCTTAAAATAGGGAATGATGCATATTCTCCCATATGATCTGACAGTTATATTCCTTGCTATTTTCTTCCCAAAATTGAAGAATATGTCTATACAAAATCTTTCAGATGTATTCTTATAGAAACTTTATTGGTAATTATTAAATTCTAAAAGAAACAGACATCCTTCAATAGGTGACAAAATTAAGTGTATCTTCGTACATCCAGACAATAGAGTACTTTATACTAAAAAGAAAAAAAAAAAACTTGAGCAATAAAATACTGATGTAAATAGTAGGTTATTGAAATGACAGTGGGTTGGCTAACTATTTTCTCCAAACAGAGACAGTTTTTGGAGGGACCCTGTTAAGTCTCAGGAAACAAATGAAAGTTGCAAGCTTATAAGAAAGAAAATTTACAAGGCCAAGCAAGATCCTGAAACCTAAAGTATCTACAAACCTCTAACCAAAGGGTATTAATATTTCTAATGACAAGAGACTAGATCAGCCAGGATGCCGATATATCTTGTAGGAAGTGTTATGTGAATAGATTTCTTGATTTGTCACAAGTTCTGAAGGGGAATTTCCAATAATACAGCTGCCATTGAGTCATCCTTTTTCCTTTAAGTGATCTGTCATACATACCTCTGTAACTTCAAGTAACTGCCTGATTCATTAAGCTAGTCTTGGGTAGGTAGTTTGCTTAGTCTACTTTTGGAGATAAATGGATGTTTGGTCATGTCTACCTCAATATTAAGAAGCAAAATATAAAGAATATGTCAATTTTATTTCATTAATCATTGCTATACTGCAGGGAAAGGAAAAATATTGTAATTTTATATATTTCTATTCAATTTTATGCATAAACTAAAATTGCTACGTTTTAAATTCTCAACAATTATAAAGTAACTTAATATATAAGGTTTTAACTTGATTTCTAGCCTTATCTAAATCAAAACAAAACTATTTCAGAGTAGTTCCCTACTATTTTATAGAGTGATTTGTCCTCCTTATTGTTCCATTAGAAGACAGTATCATAATTGTTATTTATATTAATTAAATATATAAACATCTAATGTGATGTGAACATGTAGAATGATTCATTGGGCCATAATCTATAGGAAGTGATCATTTTAAGACTTTTTATTAAGGAGTTATGGCAAGTTAAGCACATGTTGAATATGGAGTTAAGCACATATTGAATCTCTAGTTTCTTTAGTTCACTTCACCATTTTCATTGATTGTTATTATGACAAAGTCTTTCACTAAACCTTTCCAATTGCCTCAGCTGTCAAAGCAATGTATTCTAACGTTCTACCCTTGTACTGAGCACTGGGGTTTAAGATGCTTAAATGACATTACAGAAAGCTTTTATGTGCAATGTAGGAATCCAGACAAATTTCTTTATGTTTTCCCAGGAAGCATTTTACTGAATGAGTTAGCTTTTCAGCCTCCAGAACAATATTTTAACCAAATACAGACTAATAATTAAATTCAAAGCCAGAAAAGTTACCACACTTCCAAGTTTCTCAATATAAGAAAAACAATTCTTCAAAATCAAATCACATTTTAAATTTAATTAAATAGCATAAGGAGATCACCCACATTCCAATGACATCATTTTATTTTTAGCTTGTTAAGTTGAAGTAAATATTTGAAACAAATGCTTTTGAAAATTTCTACCATGACTTTTCACACTGAGTGATTTCTATTGTAAAAGTATATTTATCTCTGTTATTTCTCTGCATTTTCTACTTTATAAGATAAACATTGTGACCTTGATTTAGAAAAGCTTTATGGTTCTGCCTATGCCTTTAGTGTCTTTGTTCCCTTTTTTAAACTGATTTCTTTGTCTCAGTGGCTTCTTACATCTTTGATACTAACTTAACCCTTGAATTGTAAATCTCTCTTTGTGTGCCCTTCCTTAAAGGAAAAAAAAATCCAAAGAAAAAGCTGATAATCCATTTCACTAAGAAAAAAAAATTAGAATCAACTTAACATTCTCTGTCTTTGTTCCTTAACCTTATTTTTCAGACCATAGAATTATTCAGCTTCCAGATAACATGTTTCATGTCTCCATGTTTTAAATATATTTCTCTTTCTTGTTTAAAATTACTTCTTCTTCCTCCTCCTAAATGCATATTCATCACCTAAGACAGGTTAATGTCATTTGATCTGTAGAGATTAGGAACTTTGACATCCCAGGAGACAACTGGTAGCTCAGGTCCAGGTCTTTACACACATGTAAGAAATTTAAATCAGCCACACACTAGACTGGTATTTCCTAGAAGAATTATTCATTTATGCAAAGCACATGGTACACACCTGATAAGTGCTTTCTGGAAGAATGAAAGGATAAATGAAATGGATCTCTATCTTTCAACCTGGGCTTAGAGAGGATGAATGACTAACATTGCTGGAAAATAAATGAGAAAGTTGAGGTCACTGTTTCAGAATTCTAGTATTCTTTCTGCACTAATGCTTCACAAACCTTTGCAAACTAGAGTTTTAACTAGATTCAATGAGTCATAATATCTGCATTGAGTTTGAGAAGTTGTGAATGTCTGAGGCTATACAACTGATGGTCTTGAAAGCAGGCCTGAACAAGTTAATTATTCCACACCCTATATTCAACTTAGCACAGAAATTCAAGTTGTGGTACCATAAGCACTATAAGTCTTAGTATTTCTTGAGTTCCATACTGGAATTCATAAATAGGAGGGAGAAGTGATTTTTTCTGAATTGAGAAAAACAATAAATGTTGTAGAGATTAACTCAGGTCATTGTCTGACTTGCCAGAGGTAGCAAGGCTGGCACTGTCTGTAGTCTGACCTGGAGGTAATGATGATATATATCAAGAGAAGGTATAAAATTGTTACGAGGATGACAGAAAGGTGAGTCATTTGCTCATGTTAGTTACGCTTTTGATAATTAGTCAGAAATTAGTAAAAAAAAAAAATCATCATCTGAAACAGAATGTAATCTCATTGACCAGGATGTGATGTCATGTAAAATTCTGTCTTGTGTTTGTCACTTTTGTCTCACATTCCTTGAAATTAATGCTTAAGGCTCTATGCTTGATGAGATAATCAAGAGAGAGGGGAGACATCTCCAATTGTATACCCTGCTTTCAAATATGTGACCTTACCTTCCCTAACAAGTACTTTTGTGGGAGACTCTAGACAAATCCATTGATAGTGAGTATTATTATGTATTATGTAACCTAGAAAACTGTGTCCTCTGATTTTCTTATTCTTGTGGTTCTTCTACTTTTGATGATACCAGCAGTTTTTGCTAGCAAATTAAAGCTATATAATAGATTTAATAGCAGGGTTATGTATTTTTCTCATTGTAATGGATTATATTCCTCCTTTGTGTCATGGTTTTGCAAATTGAGAGTATATGTATAAAGAGTGATAAAACTTCTATTATTATTGTCATATAATTCTATGATTCTGTAGTTTAATCTGCCTTTAATTTTAAGGTTTGATTATGGACTTATAAATGATGGAATTTTGTGGAATTGTGAACTCTGATTAAAAAAACAAAAACAAAAATAAAAACAAACCCTGATGTTCTGCTATTATTGAGACTGCATGAATTGGTTCCTGTCTTGGCTCTGGAAAAGAAACTTTGTTCCAAACATCAACTAAATTTTCTTAGTTGCTTCATGTTTATCTTTCCCTTATAAATATTCATGTAAAAATGTAAGGGTTATAGAGAGTTTGACATTCATATTAGTATTAGAGGGAATAATTAACAAATGTTTTAAAAGTACCGGACACTAAAATTCTGGCCCAATGGCATGGTGGCAGCACATCTGTTATGTGATATCCATAGAGATAAAGCAGGAAGACATACCAGAGCACAAACATAATAGAAGCAGAGAAATAGAGAAACCAACAGTCTACATTAGGGAAACTCTTCCTGCCTGTTTCACTTACCCACTGAAGAATCGGTACATTAGAATTTCAGCAGTGCATACAGATCCTGATGTGAAACCTTTGGCACAGATGCTTTAGACACACTAAAAGATTATCTCTGACACTGAAAACGCCTGGTCTCTTGTCCTTGCCTTTCAGACTCTGTGTTCAAAGACATTGCTCCGGAAGGCCTGGCTGCACTGATACACTTATACCCCCATTTGTAGACTTTCTTATAGGTTCATAAATGGAGACTAGAAGGAGGAGGGAAAGGAATAAAATTTAATAACTGAATAAAAATGTAAATAAAGATTTGCCTAAAATTACTTGTCCAAGAAATAATTCTTCCTCCCCCTTAAGCTAATACTTTGATAAGCTCAGTACAGTGATCCTGATTTGGAGCGTGACCTTTGAAAATGCTCTCCAGCTTGATTAAAGATGTATTAAATTTGTTTAAATAAACCTCGTTGTAATGGCACATCATTTGTAAGAAGCTATTAGGGGGCTGGAAACTGTGCTGCTGTATTTGCATGAAAATGTGCCCTGCTCAAATTGAAGATCTCTCCTGAATTAACCGCAAAAGGAAACTGACACTTTCATAATTTTTTTTCTGAGAGAGAGAGAGAGAGAGAGAGAGAGAGAGAGAGAGAGAGAGAGAGAGAGAGAGAGAGAGAGAGAGAGAGAGAAGAAAGCAAGAAAGATAGGGAGTAGGAGTAGCAGGAACTTTAGGCAAAGCTCTAGGAGAGAGGGAGGGCTACATGTCAATCACAGTCTTGTACTTGAAGCCTGAGCTCTTAGACCAAGCAGCAGTCCCTGTGTTCTCAAGATATACTTTTAAATGTAATCAATAATATTTATCTGTCAATTACTTTGCTGCTGGAATGGCTTTATCTTTCAGTCTTCCTGTGAGAACATGAGCTTTTTGTAAGGAACCAGAGCCACAAGGATGCATTGAAATTTCTCGACTGGATTTTGTCCCCGATTCAATTTTAGTGTGGTCTCCATGTTTGCAGAATACATGAAACACCCAAATGCCTTCACCCACCATTCCTAAATGAGTTGCCACACTGAAGAGATCAAGACTGTTCTTGGAAACAAATATAATTAAAATCTCTCTCTTTTTTAAAAATAGATTGTTCTCTCATATAATAAATCCCAACTGCAGTGTCCCTTCCTTCCACTTATCCCAGCTCCCTGTCACCATGAAGACCCTTTTTGTCTGATCCAATCCCATTCTGTTTCTATTCAGAAAAGAGTAGAATACAATAAATCAAGGTAAAAGTCACACTGAAGCTGGACAAGGCAACCTAACAAGCAGAAATATCACAAGAAAGGCAAAACAGTCAAAGACACAAGTCTCCCACAGTTAGGCATCCTACAAAAACTCCAAACTAACAGCCACTAATATACTCAGAGAACCTGGTGCAGACCCCTAACCCTACAGTCTCTGTGAGTCTACAGGAACCCTGCATAATTGATTCAGTGTGTCATGGTCTCTCTGTGTCCTCCATCTCCATCCCTTCTGACTCCTACAGTCTTTTGGTCCCCTCATCCAAATAATTACAAGCTCTTTGGAGGAAGGGACCTAATGAAGACCTCCAATTTAATCTCTCTCTTTCTCTATGATCACAGCAGAATATCATTAGGAAACATTTCATTGATTTTTTTGCTTTATTCCTTTTATCTTTTCTTTTCTTTTCTTTTCTTTTCTTTTTAAATACCAGTGTTGTTTGGTTCTGTCCTTTAGGGCTTTAAGTCTCTAATGTCCAGCCATCCAGGCAACGTCAGGCAAGAGCTCTCTCTCATAGACTGGGCCTCAATTTAGTCCAAACATTTGTTGGCTATTCCCACAAGTTCTGAGCCACCATTGTCCAGCACATCTTGCAGACAGAGCAGATTGTAGGTCAAAGCTCTTGTGGCTGGGTCAGTGTTCATGTTTCCCTCTCTACAGCCTGTAGAGTACCTTCCTGTGGCAAAGAGCTTAGGATATGGGGGGTGAATGCCTCTTGAAAGAACCACTTTGACCTCTTCATATTCAATGAGCTTTGTAGATGTTGTGCTAGGTAAGGGAACCATACTTTCAGTTTGCAGAGAGCAAGCCTTTGTTCTAGCATCAGCCTCAGATGTTTGGGGATCTCTATTGGAATTCCTCAGCAAACTCAAGGAAATACAACTCAGTCTCACCACTGGGAGCCTTGTTTGCCTACAAAAGATGGCCACTTCAGACTCAATATCCTCCACCATCAGGGGTTCTCATGAGGCTAACCCTTCCAGATTTCAGAAAATTTTCCACTGCACTAGGTTTGTATACTGTCCCCCAAAGACCCCAAATTCCAGCGGTCTCTCCATATTCTCCCACAATCTCTTCATTCTCTGCTATCTAGACTTTTTTCCCTGCTGTCTCCACTCACCCCCAGTATACTAGCAAATTCTATTCTATTTCCCTTTCCCAGGGAACTCTATACTCCTGGAACCTCATCTTTACCAAAAGTCTCTGAGTCTATGTATTGTATAATGGTTATTATGTATTTAATGAATACTATTCACTTCTAAGTGAATACATATCCTATTTGATTTACTGGGTCTGTGTTACCTCACTCAGGATGATATTTTTATATTTGTGTTCATTTCCTGAAAATTTAATGATTCCACTTATTTTAACAGCTGAGGGATACTCTATTGTATAAATATACCATATTTTCTTTATCTGTTCCTCAGTCTTTTGCCTTTTATTGTAGAATTCAGTGATCTGGGCCATCTGCCAATCTAGTCACCATTTTCCAGTCTTCAGGTATTAAGATGATTATTTTATCCAGCTTCTTCTTATCAGATCTTCTTTTCCACTGATAAAAATTGATAGTTTATTTGCTTACAGAATATCACATACATAGTCTACATGGGCTTTCCAGGGAAGTATCTGGAGTTCAGTTCTTTGTTTACAGTAAGGGGACTGAGGAAATGTATGCAGGTCCTAGGGCACAGCAGGCATTGGTGCCCAGTCAGTATGCTTGGGTTTTCCTTCTTTCTTCCATATTTATTTACATGTATCAATTACTTTTTAAAACACTCTAAAGATAATTTTCTCAGAATTATAAGTAGAGAAATTGGGGCTCAATAACTCTCCTGGAATTACATAATTATCATTTGATTGAGGCTATGTTTATAGTTTAAGTGTGTCTGGTCATAATATCCATGCCACATTATTATACTAACCTTCAGTCAGACTTATCACATCAAGATAAAGTGGAGAATCATGTGAAGAGGTATGTGAAATAATTTATACTGTCCCAGATTTAGAGATACACATGACAAGCTATCTACACAAGAAATCAATTCCATTCTGAACAGTCATGTTGAAAGAACTCTTATTGCCAATTACTGCAAGCATGTTTAGTTTTAAGCTGTGGTATATTCTGTTAAGAAATATAAGATGCACATTTCAACACTGAAAATGTTTTATGTTTTACTACAGTTTTCTACTGTAATTTGCAATTTTGTGGTGGCAAAATAATTTGTATATTTTTCAATGTTACTTGTGCCTTCCAAGTCCAGAAGAGGATTTCCGCAATCTAAATTTAAATTAACACACTTCAAAATATTTAGAGCAGTGAGACCTGTTCAGTTCAGTCTATGGACTTCTTAGGTGACTTCTCTGAAGGTGACAGTAAACACAGATATATTCTGCCAGTAATAACAGAAGGAAAGGAGGAAGGTAACTCAGAAGATTCGTCAGAAGACATGAAAATGCCATTAGAGAGCAGTGTGATTTTTGAGATAAAAAGTCAATTTGAAAAACATTCACTTGTTATTAATTACGTATAACTATTCAATTGAAATATTAAAGTATCAATATTCTCAAATTAGACACTCTTTAGAACTCTATCATCCCTCTCCTTTTTTGATTTTTAAAATATGAATAAAGTCATATTTTTTATCCATGTATCCCCTTGTTTAAACTCCTTTTCCTCTTTTTCCCCCCACAGTCACTTTCTCTTCTCCCCATCACTTTATCTCCTCCCTAGCAAGGGCATTAGGTCCCAAGGTTCCAAGGTGGCTTAGTTCAGCATCCACTCCAGACAGATTCTCTTTCCTCACCCCAACATCAAGACTGGGTCAGGTGTTCCTCTGGAGAGAATGGGCTCCAAGGTACAGGTCCAAGGTGTTTCACATCCCAAGCTGTTCAGTGATTATGATTTGCAGCTTGGTAATTTGTTGTTTTTTGTTTAAAGTCCACTAATGAGAGAGTACATCCCCTGCTTATTTTTCTGGGTTTGTGATACCTCACTCAGGAGGATATTCTCAAATCTATCCATTTGCCTGCAAATTTTAGGATATCATTTTTTTCTTATTGCTGAGTAGTACTCAATTGTGTGGATGTACCACAGTTTGTTAATCCATTCTTCAGTTGTTGGGCATCTAGGTTGTTTCCAGGTTCTTCTTATTACGAATAATACTCCTATGAATATAGTGGAGCTAATGTCTTTGGAGTGTGAATGTGCATCTTTAGAGAATATGCCCAATAGTGGTATTGCTGGATCATTGCAGAGATTGATTCCCAGTTTTCTGAGAAACTGCCATACTGCATTCTAGGATGGCTGAAGAAGTTTACACTCCCACCAACAATGGAGGAATATTCCCCTTGCTTGGCAACCTCTCCAGCATAGGCTGTCATCGGCTGTAGTATCTTGAATGAGACTCAGAGCCAAATATAAGGAGAAGGCTGAAATATCAAAGAGAGGAAGCACCACAGTCAATTCTCATACAGCTGTTTTGCAACTTCCTCAGTCTCGCTTCTGCCAGTTGCCTACTAGTTGATTCTCCCATTAGCTTCTCTGTGTGCCTGGTTTCTATGAGCCCTTATATACCCTATCCCAATCAGATTAGGATTAAAGGCATGTAGCATTGAACTCAAAGAAAGCAAGAAGTTCTGTCTGGTGTTATGGGATAAAAGGTGTTGGTCATCACTCCCGGCTTTCCCTGTGCTATGATCAAAGGTGTGTGTGACAGACTCAGCTGTTTATCTTTGTATTCAAGGTTGAAGAATTTATTGAGCTGTCTGTCTAGGATTTGACTGTGTGCACTCTCCCCAGTATTCAGGTTTTATTAAATATAGAATATACCCACAATCAGTGTCATTTATCTTAGCAAATCTGAAAGGTGTAAGGTGGTATCTCAAAGTTGTTTTAATTTGCATTTCTCTGATGGCTAAAGATATTGAGCACTTTTTCAAGTGCCTTTCAGCCATTCGTAATTCTTTTGCTGAGAATTACCTTTTTACTTCTGAGCCCATTTTTTGATTGGGTTATTCAAGGTTTTGGGCTCTAGATTCTTGAGTTCTCTATATATTTTAAAGATCAGTCCTCTGTCACTTATAGGGTTGGTAAAAATCTTTTCCTGCTGAACACAAAGTAATTTTATGTGTAGCAAATTATTTGCATTATCACCCTTGATAAGTTATGCTTATGATTTTTATTTTCTTTATAGTTATTGTTAACTTATCAGCATTTTAAACTCAATTTACTGTTTTTCTTGATAAATTCAAAATAAAAATAAATAAATAAATCTTTTCCCATTCTATAGGCTGTCGTTTTGTGTTACTGACTGTATCCTTGGCTTTACCAAAGCTTCACAATTTCAGGATGTCCCACTTATTGATTGTTGTTTTTAGTGTCTGTGCTACTGGTGTTATATTTAGGAAGTACCTGTGCTTTGGAGGGTTTTTGTCACTTTCTTTTTTCTATTAAGTTCAGTGTGGCTGGATTTATATTGAGGTCTTTGTTCCACTTGGATTTCAGTTTTCCCAGGGTGGTATGCTTGGATCTATTTGCATTTTTCTACACATTACCATCCATTTGTTAAAGATACTATCTTTATTTTCTAATGAATATTTTGGGCCTCTTTGTCAAAGATCAGGTGTTCATTGGTGTGTGGACTAAGGTTGAGGTTTATGATTTGATTTCATTGACCTACAGGTCTGTTTTTATGCACGTACCAGGCTGTTTTTATTACTGTAGCTCTATAATATAACTTCAAGTTGGGGATGGAGATGCCTCTTCAGTGTTTGCTGAACAAAATTGTTTTGGCAATCTTGGCATTCCTGTGATTCCAAATGAAACTGAGTAGTGTATTTTCAAAGTCTGTAAAAACTTGTGTTGGGATTGTGATGGGAATTGCATTGAATCTGTAGATTGCTTTTGCTAGAATTGCCATTTTCACTATGTTGATCCTACCTATCTAGGAACATTAAGATCTTCCCATTTTTCTCTCCAATTTCGTTCTTCGGTGAAGAAAGAAAGATAACATTCTAAAGTTTTAGTCAAATAGATCTGTTACTTCTTTGGTTATAGTTACTCCAAAGTATTTAATGCTATTTGCAGCTATTACAAAGGATAATGTTTCCCTTATTTCTTTTTCAGCCCTTTTATCTTTAGTGTATAAGAGGGCTACTCATTTCTTTGATTTAATCTTATATCCTGCTACATTGCTGAAGGTGTTTATCAGCTGTAGAAGTTCCCTGGTAGAATTTTGTGGATCACTTATGTATACAATCAATCATATCATCTTCAAATAGAGATAGTTTCACTTCTTCTTTTCTAATTTGTATCCCCTTAATCTCCTTTCATTCTCTTATTGCTTTAGCTAAAACTTCAAGAACTATATTGAATAGATAAAGAGAGAGAGGACAACCTCATCTATTTCCTGATTTTAGTGGGATTGCTTTAAGTTTTTCTCCCTTAAGTTTGATGCTGTCTTTAGGCTTATTGGAAATTGCCTTTAATATATTTAGATATTTTCCCTGTATTCCTGATCATTCCATGGCTTTTATCATAAAGGGGTGTTGGATTTTGTCAGAGGCATTTTGAGGGTCTAAGGATATGATCATGTTCTTTGTTCCTTCAGTTTGTTTATATGATAGATGACATTTATGACTTTTCGTATGTTGAACCATCTCTGTATTCCTGGGTTGAAGACTACTTAATCATGGTGGATGATATATTTTATATGTTATTGGATTTGGTTTGCCAGAATTTTGTTGAGAGTTTCAGCATCAATATTCATGAGGGAAATTGGTCTGTAATTCTCCCTCTTTGTTGTGTCTTAGAGTGGCTTGGGTATTAGAGTAATTGTGGCCTCATAAAAAGAGTTTGGCAATAGTCCTTCAGTTTCTACTATGTGAAATGGTTTGAGGGGTATTGATAACAGTCCTTCTTTGAATGTCTGGTAGAATTCTGCACTGAAACCATCTGGACCTGGGCTTTTTTTTTTTTTTTTTTTTTTTTACCTGGGAGGCTTTTAATGCCAACTTCAATTTCCTTTAGGGCTATAGGTCTGTTTAGGTATATAACCAGATATTGATTTAATTTTGGTAAATAGTACCTGTTCAAAAAGCTATCCATTACTTCTAGGTTTCTATTTTTGTAGAGTATAGATTTTCAATGTATGACCTGTTAATTCTCTTAATTTCCTGGGGGTCTTTTGTTATGTTCCCCTTTTCATTTCTGATTTTGTTGATTTGGATACTCTCTCTCTCTCTCTGCTTTTTTGTTAGTTTGGATGAGGGTTTATCTATCTTGTGGCCTGGGCCATGCAAAGACTTGCGAAAGCTTTGAAGTTCTTCTCTTCCTCTGTGATGACTCTGGCTTTCTCCTTTTTGTATACATTTCAGATAGGTATCACAGGTCTGTTAGCTGGGTAGCTAATTTAAGTTCTTCAGCAGAACTATCTCCCTTCTTTGGAGCAGAAGGCTTCCTGGGGAAAAGTATGAGCTTGGAGCAGTACTCCTTCAGGCGCTGCACATTGGCCTGTAGGGATTCAGTGGATTTGTTTCCCCTCCTCGGGTTCACAGAGATAACTATGGTGTGAGCCACTTTCTTATGGATACCAGCCACCTTGAGCTCTTCCAGGTTGAAACCCCTGCTCTCCTGGACCTTGGTGTGGTATCTCACCACAGGACACCTCACTATGGGCCTGATGGGACCAGTCTCGGGGCAAGGGGCAGTGTGGCACACTTTTGCCTGCTGTGCCTTGCATCTGTGGATCTTACGTGCCGGCTGATTGAACCAAGTGTTCACTCGCCACTGCCAGTCCTTGTGGAAGTGGGGTTCAGGATCATACCATTCCGGCTGGGCGCCATGGCTGCCTCCTGCCTGGAAGAGCAAATAAGATTGCTACACATATATTTACTTTGTGTTCAGCTTTCCCTCTGAATTCTTGTTTTTTAAATTCCTGTATATTTTTATTCAAGGTCCCTTCCCCCTCCCACCACATCAGGTCATTTTTCTTCTCCACAACTCCCCATCACCTGCCTGGGCAGGGACTAGACAGTCCTATGGTCCCACTGACCCAATAATGTTTGGATCAGTCTCCACTCCTGGCCAAATCCAGTTTTGTCCATCCTCCCTCAAGAGTGAGTCAGGTGTTCCTGTAGTTGGAGTGGGGTCCGAAGGGTCAGTCCAGGGTGTTTCTGATCCCAAGCTGTTCAGTGGTTGTGGTTTGCAGCTTGGGTATGCTTGGCTTTTTTTCCTTGTTTGTTTGTTTAGAGACCACTAATGAGTGAGTACATCCCCTGCTTATCTTTCTGAGATTGTGATACCTCACTCAGGAGGATATTCTCCAAATCCATGCATTTGCCTGCAAATATTAGCATTTCATTTTTTTCTTACTACTGAGTAGTATTCCATTGTGTAGATGTGCCACAGTTTGTTAAACCATTCTTCAGTTGAGGGACATCTAGGTTGTTTCCAGGTTCTTGCTATTACAAATAATGCTGCTATGAACATAGTTGAGCTAATACCTTTGGAGTGTGAATGTGCCTCTTTAGGGTATACACCCAGAAGTGGTATTGCTGGGTCCTTGGGGAGATTGATTCTCAAATTTCTGAGAAACCACCATATTGCATTCCAAAGTGGCTGCAGAAGCTTACACTCCAACCAACAATGTATGAGTGTTCCCCTTGTTCCACATCCTCTCCAACATAGGCTGTCATCTGTGCCTTTTATCTTAGCCACTCTAATTGGCATTAGGTGGTATCTCAAAGTTGTTTTGATTTGCATTTCTCTGATGGCTAAAGATGAAGAGCACTTTTTCAGGTGCCTTTCAGCCATTCTCAGTTTCTCTGCTGAGAATTCCCTTTTAGATCTGTACCCCATTTTTTGATAGGGTTATTGAAGGTTTTGGGCTCTAAATTCTTGAGCTCTTTATATACCTTAGAGATCAGTCCTTTATCACTTGTAGGGTTGGTGAAAATCTTTTCCCATTCTGTAGGCTGTCGTTTTGTCCTATTGACAGTGTAGTTGGCTTTGCAGAAGGTTCCCAGCTTCAGGAGATCCCACTTATTGATTGTTGGTCTTAGTCTCTGTGCCACTGGTGTTATATTTAGGAAGTGGTTGCCTGTGCCAATTTGTAGAAGTGTATTTTGCACTTTCTTTTCTATTAAGTTCAAAGTGGTTGGGTTTAAATTGAGGTCTTTGATCCACTTGGATTTGAATTTTGTGCAGAATGACAGGCTCAGATCTATTTGCATTTTTCTGCACACTTCCATCCAGCTATGACAACGCCATTTGTTAAATATACTATCTTTTTTCCATTGAATGTTTTGGGCCTCTTTGTCAAAGATCAGGTGTTCCTAGGTTTTTAGGTTAATGTTTGGATCTTCAATTCTATTCCATTGGTCCACAAGTCTGTTTTTATGCCAGTACCAGGCTGTTTTTATTACTGTAGCTCTATAGTATAGCTTGAAGTCAGGGATGGTGATACCTCCTGAAGTTCTTTTGTTGAGTAAAATTGTTTTGGCAATCCTGGCTTTCCTGTTATTCCAAATGAAATTAAGTATTATTCTTTCAAGGCCCAAAAATATTGTGTTAGGATTTTGATTGGCAGTGCATTGAATCTGTAGATTGCCTTTGGTAGAATTGCCATTTTTACTATGTTGATCCTACCGATCCAGGAACATGGGAGAGATTTCCATTTTCTGATATCCTCTTCAATTTCTTTCTTCAGTGTTTTAATATTTTTGTCAAATAGGTCTGTTACTTCTTTGGTTATAATTACTCCAAGGTATTTAATACTATTTGCAGCTATTATGAAGGGTAATGTTTCCCTTATTTCTTTTTCAGCTCTTCTATCTTTAGTGTATAGAAGGGCTACTCATTTATTTTAGTTAATCTTGTATCCTGCTACATTGCTGAAGTTGTTTATCAGCTATAGCAGTTCCTTGGAGAAGTTTAGTGGGTTACTTATGTATACAATCATATCATCTGCAAATAGAGATAGCTTCACTTCTTCTTTTCCAATTTTTATGTCCTTAATCTCTTTTTGTTCCCTTATTGCTTTAGCTAAAACTTCGAGAACTGTATTCAATAGATAAGGGGAGATTGGACATCCTTCTCTAGTTCCTGACTTTAGTGGGATTTCTTTGAGTTTTTCTCCATTAAGTTTGATACTGGCTGTCGGCTTCTTGTAAATCGCCTTTATTATATTTAGGTATTCTCCCTGTATTCCTGATCTCTCCAGGGCTTTAATCATAAAGGAATGTTGGATTTTGTCAAAGGCTTTTTCCGCATCTAAGGATATGATCATGTGGTTTTGTTCCTTTAGTTTGTTTATATGATGGATAACATTTACAGTTTTTCGTATGTTAAACCAGCCCTGCATTTCCGGGATGAAGCCTACTTGGTCATGGTGGATGATATCTTTTATACATTTTTGTATACACTTTGCCAAGATTTTGTTGAGAATTTTCGCATCAATATTCATGAGGGAAATTGGTCTCTAATTCTCCTTCTTTGTTATGTCTTTGAGTGGCTTTGGTATTAGGGTGATTATGGCCTCATAAAAGGAATTTGGCAATATTCCTTCAGTTTCTACTGTGTGAAATATTTTGAGGAGTAATGGTAGTAATTCTTCTTTGAATGTCTGGTAGAATTCAGCACTGAAACCATATGGGCCAGGGCTTTTATCTTAGGGTAGGTTTTTAATGACAACTTCAATTTCCTTAATGGTTATAGGCCTGTTTAGGAAATTAATCTGATCTTCATTTAGTTTTGGTAGATGGTACCTGTCCAGAAAGCTGTCCATTACTTCTAGGTTTTCCATTTTTGTGGAATACAGATTTTCAAAATATGATCTGATAATTCAATGGATTTCCTGGGGGTCTGTTGTTATGTCCCCCATTTCATTTCTGATTTTGTTGATTTGAACACTCTCTCTCTCTGTTTTTTTGATTAGTTTGGCTAAGGGCTTATCTATCTTGCTGACTTTCTCAAAGAACCAACTCTTAGATTCTTTGATTCTTTGTATTGTTCTCTTTGTTTCAATTGTATTGATTTCAGCTCTAAGTTTGATTATTTACTGCTGTCTACTCCTTCTAGGTGTGTTCACTTCTGATTGTTCTAAGGCTTTCAGCTGCGCTGTTAAGTCTCTAGTGTGAGATTTCTCAAGGTTTTTCATATAGGCATCTAGCGCTATGAATTTTCCTCTTAAGACTGCTTTCATTGTGTCCCACAAGTTTGGATACGTTGTAGATTCATTTTCATTGAATTCTAGGAAGACTTTGATTTCTTTCTTAATTTCTTCCTTGACCCAGAGATGGTTCAGCTGAGTGATGTTTAGTTTCCATGAGTTAGTATACTTTCTTTGGGTTTTGATGTTGTTGAACACTAACTTTAGGCCCTGGTGGTCTGATATGTTACAAGGGATTATTTCTATTCTTTTGTATCTGTTGATATTTGCTTTATGACCCATTATGTGGTCAATTTTAGAGAAAGTTCCTTGAGGAGCTGAGAAATATGTGTATTCCTTTGCCTTCGGTTGGAAGGTTCTGTAGATATCTATTAAATCCATTTGCATCATAACCTCATTTAGACTCCTTATTTCTCTGTTGAGGCTCTGTCTGGTTGATCTATCCAGGGTTGAAAGTGGGGTATTGAAGTCTCCCACTTTTAGGGTGTAAGAATTGATGTGGGATTCGAGCTTTAGCAGTGTTTCTTTTATATATGTATCTTTATAGGCATTTCCTTCTTCAGGTTAGGGAAGTTTTCTTCTATGATTTTATTGAAAACATTATTTGTGCCTTTGAGCTGGTATTCTTCTCCTTCTCCTATTCCTATTATTCTCAAATTAGGTCTTTTCTTGGTGTCCCAGAGTTCCTGAACATTTTGAGTTATGGCTTTTTTAGTTTTAGTATTTTCTTTGACTGATAGATCTATTTGAGCTACTGAGTCTTCCACTTCAGAGATTCTATCTTCCATCTCTTAAACTCTGCTTGTTATGTTTGTATCTGTGGTTCCAGCTTTTTTCTTCAGGTTTTCTATTTCCATCTTTGCCTCATTTTGTGCCTTTTTATTGCTTCTATTTCAGCTTTAATTTCAGCTTTTATTTCCTGGCACGTTTCTTCATAGATTTGTTTATCTCTTCCAATTTTTTGTTTGCATTTTCTTCTATTTCTTTAAGGTTTTTTTTTCATATCTTCTTTGAGAGCTTTGATGATCATCAAAAAGGAATTTTTGGTGTTGCTTCCTTCTGTTTCCTCTTCATTGCTCAGTTCAGGTCTTCTATTTGAACGATCACCACTCTCTTCTGGAGTTACCATGTTGTTCTTTGTATTATTATGTAATCTTTTGCACTGACATTTGCCCATGGCTTCAGTGGTTCACGGTTAGATGGCTCCTGGTCAGTTGTGGCACTCGGGCTTGTGTGCCTCCTGTCACGTCTCTGGGCAGGGTCTGAATCTACCCTTCAGGGACCCCTGTAGTTGTCTGTGTGCTCAGTTCTTTGTGGAGGTTGGTAGCCATGCAAATTCCCTCAGCAGGATCTGTGGGTATGGTCACAGGCAGAGTTTATCTGCCCCTGCTCCAGAGTGCACTGGGACTCTGCAGACAACACTTTGTCCTGAAAGCAGAACGGGAACCGAAGGGAGCCCAAGTCTTCCTCCCTGGCTGGGATATATGTGCTTGGGCCTGGTGACCCCTCCTCACCTCTGGGCTGGGTCTGACTCTATCCTTCTGGAACCCCTGTAGTTGTCAGTTCCCTCAGTTCGATGTGGAGGTGGGTAGCCTTGCAGATTCCCTCAGCAGGAGCTGTGGGTATGGTGACAGGCAGAATTTATCTGCCCCGCTCCAGAGTGTGCTGGGACCCTGCAGACAGCACTTGGTCCCAGAACTATATCCTCTTTTAAGACTTAAATTATCTTCATAAACATGTTTTTCCTGTTGTTTTTTTCTATTTCCTCTTCATTGAACTATTCAGGTCTTGTAGTTTTAGAACCACCAGTTTCTTCTGGTGTTGCTTTGTTGTTTTTTATATTGTTATATGTATTTTTGCACTGGCCTGTGCCCATTGCCTCAGTGGTTCACAATTATTCAGCTCCTAGTCAATTGTGGCTAGAGGGCTTGTATGTCTCCTGTCTGCTCTGATCAATGGGTCTACTCCATCTCCTACTCTGCTTTGAACATGGTTCTGAGTTTCAAAGGCCTCAGACTTTCTCCTATGATGCAGTTTGCCCTGGAGATGGGGTCCAGCCATGTAAATCACCTTCTTTTGGTGGTCTCTGTATGAGGCCCTTAAATCCGAAGCCAAGGATCTGTCTGCTGCCAAGAGTCTGAGGTCAGACCGTTAGATATGACCCTGATCCCGGAGAGGAATTTTTCGGACAGAAGGCCTAGGAGCTGGAATTTGCTCATCTCTGACCCTTCTCTGGCCCTCTCCTTTTATTGAGGTTTTTTTTAAGTAAATAAATAAACAAAGACAAATCTTGGAATCCAAGTGAAGGAAAGAGAAGTGATAGAAATAAGACATTTTATCCAGAATGAAGTGCTGAAGAGTCCCATTGCCATTGCCCACATTTTTCCTTTGCTCTATTGCTCCTCATAAAAGGTCTTCTGCTAGGTTTGTCCACCTGTAACATTTCTAGAAAACTTGTCATGAAAGCCAAATTGCCCTCCTATCCATTGTTTTGTATCCACAGATGTACTTACTTTGATCTTCACATGTGATAGAAATAGTGATAGAACAGGAATGTGGGAAGTGGAAGAGCCATCACTTCTGAGAGTGAGTACTTGTCATATTTCTAAGACATCATCTTTGGCTCACAAGAGTGAGGTGCCTCAGTTCACAATCATCACCAACTTCATCTCAGATGTACACATGTACAAGAATTCTAAAGCCTTTTCAGGAAGTTACATTTATTTCCTCCTAGGAGAACTGTACAAAATATTTGTGCCTGAGAGACTGAAGACAATATAAACCTACCTGCTTTTGCTCAAGAGCTGTGCATAAGTTTTTTTTTCTAATTTCTCTCTCTCTCTCTCTCTCTCTCTCTCTCTCTCTCTCTCTCTCTCTCTCCGAAACTTTTACAGAATTCAAACTAATGTCCCTGCCTCTGAGTGCTTTTTTCTCCCTCATTTCCTTTTAGTTGTTAATTTACCATTCCCAGCTGAGATACTTGAGCAGATAGAATCAACCCAGCTCCTGCCTAATTGGTTCATCATGCACTTTATGATAATTTTCATTCTGGATTTTGATTAGGTCAGTATGGGACTGCTTTGGTCAATGCTTGTAATGATCTGCCTATTAACTCTGAAATAGGGTCTTTGACTGTTCTTATCTTATTAGATATCTCAGCTGTCTCAACTCAGCTAACCAGAAAATATTACTGAGCTGTCCAAACGGTCTGTATCAGAGGTGAACATTTTCCATATTAGTTTTAGCCCCATTTGATTTAACTGGTTACCTTCATTGGCAGTTCTAAATGTTGTTAACAGAAAGTTGACAAACTGATTCCCATTCAGAAATGTTTGTAAGATCAGCTCTTTGCATCACTCTGCTACATGGGGTGCAGTGTATCAGGATCATTTTTTTTTTCATGGAGTCAGCCACACATGTTCCCACATGCCTTTATTCTTTTAACTTGTGATGATACCACCCACAGCCTCTTTTTTCTTTTATTTACTTGGTGGATTGTTGTGGAATATTATTTTAAGATATTTTACATTTGCTTATGCTGTCAACTATTTGTTTTAATGATGAAAAGATATGTTGCATTATTTTATGTTGCATTTGTTTTTCTCTGTGAAACTGTGATACTTTGCCTGTCTAAACATTTGATTGGTCTAATAAAGGGCAGAATGGCCAATAATAGAAAGAAATAGGTGGGACTAGCAGACAGAGAAAATAATTTGGAGGAGAAATCTGAGGGAAAACTCAAGAAAGATGAAAAGGAGAGGCCAGCCATTCAGCTACACACCCATCTATGAACTAAGAAGTAAAGAAAGGTACATGAAATGTAGAAAGATAAAAGCCCAGAGGCAAAAGGTAGATGGAATAATTTAGGTAAAGAAAAATTGGTTAAAAATAAGCTAAGATAAGGCTGGGCATTAATAAGAAAGAATAAGCCTCTTTGTGTGATTTATTTGGGAGCTGAGTAGCAGACCCTCCCAAAAGATTGAAGATAAAGACAGCAGCAGCAGTATATATCTGAAAAACAGTTGCAGTGATGTATCTATAATGCAGATCAGAGTGTGCACATATAGGAAAATTTCTATGAGTGTGGTAATGACTATTCCTCATGTTTTAGCAGTTTGAAACTCATTGCACTGTAGATTTAGAGTGAATACAGTTTGGACACTATATCAAATATCCAAAATTCAAATTGGAACAAATTTCTTAGTTGTTGGGTGGGTTTATTCATGAAAGTGTATTTGAACTGTTTATTGTATTTTGAAACTTTCTTGATTAGTCTTTTGTTATCTCGCATTCTTTCAAATTTCTTTATTAGTAATTTAAAGTTTGTTTTGATTTTCAAATGTTGTGAGTTTTATGGTTTCTATACAAAGGGTTTTTTGGTCTTCTCTTTATATTAAATTAATTTAAACAATTTGAAAGCTCTTATTTTATATTATTTAATTTGTTGTCTTTGATTTGGTATCCCTTTACCTTCTTTGACTTAAAGTTCAGATATGAATGAGTTTTATCCTCAGAAGACCAAAATCTGATTTTACAAAGACAATTAAAAGTGATTTTGTTTCTCCCAGAATAAGACACATTGCATGATTACTATGTAGATGTATGTGTGTGTGTGTGTGTGTGTGTGTGTGTGTGTGTATGTGTGTGTTAGAATTTTTATTGCTGGGAAGAGAAACCATGATCATGGCAAGTCTTAGGAAGGAAAACATTCAATTCCAGCTAGTGTACAATTTCAGAGGTTGAGTATTATTTTCATGGTGGCAAGCAGTCAGACTGTAGTGATGAAAAGTAGTGAAGAAGTAACAAAACGTTGTATATCACAATGCACAGGAAACAGAAGCTGTTTATCACAATGAGCATAGCTTGAGAATAAGAGACTTCAAACCTTTCCCTCACAGTAAAACACTTCCTCCAACAAGACAACTACTACAAAAAACCAATGCTATTCCCAATGAGAGTATGGGGGACAATTACATTAAAAATACATACACACATATATATATATATACATACATACATACATATATATGATGTATCATTTATCATAACATGAAATAGCAAGATATTTCATGCATATATTATACACATATCATATATATTCATATATATGTGTGAAATATATTGAAGTCACATTACCTTTCACTTATACCTTGTTTTACCTATTAGTATATCACATTTCTGTGCATGTATGTCTGTTAATATTTCAATATTCATCTATAAAAACATATATATAGATATATTTACATGTATTTAGCTATCTAACTACCCATATATAATTGTGATAATGCTTCATTCATATTGCCTGGAGAACAAAAGAGCAAGGTAAATCGCATTAGTGATAAAAATCAATAAGAACGTATTTCACATCTATGACTTATTTTCAACTACAGGACTGAATTATTAATCATACTTATTGGGAATTATTAGCTATATAGTAGATATGATTTTTATAATTGTTTAAGTCATTTTTTATATGTAGGTTAACTAAGAAACAATCTGAAAACTACTGCCACTCTAGCAAAGAAACTAAACCACATATTCTTATATTGGATGTACTACTCTTTCCCAATCTACTTTAAGGGCCACTTTATTATCCTTGTAAAATTTCTTTTTTGAACCTGTCAGTTAGAAAAACTTTCTATTCTAAGAGCTCAAAAAGTTATGCGTCATAGGTAAAAACAGAGGGGATCCCCCATGAGGATAGTGGAGCTTCTCTATCTCCTTCTTCAGTGTGGCCAAAGCTACCATTTAGGCAACTAACTAGGCTTGAAGAATGGCCTTATAGGTACAACCAACACATTAAGAGTGCTGTGTTTGCTTTAGTAGCTATGAAATTTTCTATTCTGAGATAATCCACCTCATTGAGATAACTAATTTTATTCAACCAAGATAGAAGTTAGACTCCAGGTTTCTTTTTTTTACAACATGATTCATTCCACTTGGAACATAAAGAGAATTGTTAGCTCCTAGAGATAGCCCATTGTCAGTATGATAATGAGAGCAATGCTTTTCCTTGGCTCACACTGTATACCTCCAATGAAGATCTGCCCACTCACTTCTGTTATACACCCATCTCCTGTCTCTTGAAAGCTTCAAAGACATTTAATTTTCATATGAAAGCATTTACATTTCATCATCTTTGCTTTCAGTCTTCCCACTGTTATTCAACTTACTAGTTCAGATGACACTGCATTTTATAATCAAAAGCCTGATTTTTTTTTTTGCCTATTTTTTCCTAATATACCTAATACACTAGAAATGATAAGGCCTATTAGACCCCTAGATACTCCTTCTCACCACCCATTTTCCAGCTTAAATCATTCTCTGAGACTCTTGGTGATGTGAGATGTATTTCTGTCTGCTGTAAATATGTGCTGCTATCCTTAGTTATTAAAGATGCTGTTTGGGCCTATGGTAAGATGGCTTAGAGCCAGGTGGGAAATCCAAGAAGAGAGACAGTAGAAGGCCAGAGTCTGGGCGATTCAATCCAGCCACCCAAGAAACAAGATCTGTACTAACAGGTAAAGCCATCAGCCATGTGACAATACATAGATTAATAGAAATGGATTAACTTGTGAAAGTTAGTTAATAATGAGCCTGAGCCATAGACCAAACAGTGTGTAATTAATATAAACCTCTTAGTAATTATTTTATAAGCAGACTGAGAGTAGGAGACATTAGTTTGGACCTTGGTCTGGTCCCTCTGCATCCAAATCATGGGGCTAGGCAGGACATACTGGAAAACTTTAAAAAATACAATCAATAGAAAGAATAAAGCTGCACTTTCTCCTTCCTGAAACAGCAGGCCTTTGTTGACTCTTCTCACCATAGTAGATAGAGTAGGATTATTTTTGGTTGTTGTTGAGGATCTGCTAGCTTTCATTATCGTTCTGTATCATTTTCCCTTCTCTTCCAGATATGAAATGGTTAATGTGTCCCTAAGACAATATAAATATCCCTTTATTCTTGGAAAAACAGAACATCTAATGTGGTCCAATGAGAGACTTTTGATTGTGTACAAAATTAGCATAAAGTGCATGCTGTTTCTGTGGAAGTTAAAGCTGTAAAGATATATGACTCAGAAATTGTATCCAGTTTTCTAGCCTGAGCTTCCAAAGAAAGTCAGCAAAAAGAAACCTGGACAAGATAAATCTTTTAGGCTAGAAAATGCAAAGCTATCTATGTTGATTTAAATAAGAAATGTCCCTCATAGACTCGGGTATTTGAACACTGAGTCCCCAGTGTTTAGCGCTGTTTGGAATGGTAGCCACAGCCTTGCTAGAGAAAGTTTGTCAGGAGTGATGAGCATTCATTCATGCCCCTTTCTAGTTCACTTTCTCTTTGCTGTGTATTTTTAGATGAAGATACACTCTCTCAGTCTCCTGTTCTGCCTTGCTTCTGCCATATCTTTTTTTCCATTATATATTCTCCCTCTGATACCCTCCTAAACTCTTCCCTCTGTAATTTTCTTTGACCATGGTGTTTTTCCATAGTAACAAAGAATTAGCTAGTAAAACATTCAAAATTGTAGTAAAGTAATTTTGTAATTGTTTTTACTCATATTAAATTTAATTAAAGCATATTTAATTGAATAAGCTTCCTGTTTCTTTAGTCCAAATGCATATTCACATACCCTAAGATATTAATATATACAGGTTCATTAACAGTGTTTCTAAGCACCTAAAAAATCAAATTCAAGTTTGTTACAAATAAATTTACCTCGTTATTTTTAAGTATATATTCATAAAAACAAAACTGAAATACAATGCAGAGTCATATTTTCCAAATACAGCAAAAAAGTATCAGAAATTATTTAGGATTTTAAACATATACTGATGGACTGAGAAAAGTTTGTATACTTATTGAAAGCAACGACTTTAAATTATTGTTTATTAAGTATAATTTTTTTTAAGTTTCAATTTCTGAAAAAATAAATGTGTACTGTCATTTACATATAATCTCATATTAATAATAATTCTGATGTGAAGAATAAAATATGGTGATATTTATTGTGGAATAAATTATGTAATCTCTATAAAAATGTGAATAAAAAGAAAAGTTTTTGATATGCAGACTATATTGACTCCCTGTGGGAGTCCTTACTCTCTTACTAGCCCTACTAGCTGGGGGCTAATAGGAGGAGGGGAGGAAAGGGGAACTGAGGTTGGTATGTAAAATTAAAAAAATCCTTTTAAATAAATACAAAAGAAAAGTTTTATATAACTTTTTAAAAGATATTTTATTATATACTATAGAAATTACTTATTAAGTTAAATTGAATGTAATTTTTCAAACACATGTTCAAATATTTAAGCAACATTATTTTCTCTTTAAAATGTCAATGTCTCAGTACAAAGTTCTACATCTATTATACATGTAAAAAAAAAGTGGTAGATTGTATCACCATATTACAACAGACTCACAAATGAGAAGATACATCCTGACCTATTAGAATAAAAAATATTCGGCCATTAAGAGTAAGTCATCTATACACTTGGAGCTAGATCATAAGTGTACCCAGAATTTCAAATGAAAATATAAACAGAAAAAAGAAAATTGAAGTTTGATATTTTTGTTTTTATTTATTCTTTGAGAATGTCAAACATATATATACTGTTTTTTTGTTATTATGTATTTCCCAGTGCCCCATTTCTCCCCCTACTGAATTTGCCTCCATGCCACTTTCCCAGATTCATGTCCTCGAGATTTTTTTGTAATAACCAAGAATGCAAAATTAGTGCTATCCAAATGTGCATAGGTGTAGAACGATACTGTGTTCCACATATGAAATTTGCTGCATATGTTTTCTGAGGTGAAAGAATAGACAAAATACTTATTTCACCTATTCTATTCATAAATGCTCACACTATTCAAATGTTTCTTGTTATTAAACACTGTGCCCCATCTATTATGGGAGCAAATTCATCATGCCTTCATGGAATTTTGATGCAGCTGTCTTTTCCTTTAAGAACTTGAAACAGAAGATTTGAAATTTTATTTCTTAAGGCAACAATGGTGAAAGCCACAAAATAAACTTTCAGGACCATAGAGTCTATCATGTTACAGCAGAGAATCTAAGATACTGAATATTAGACATGCTCATCTATAATGAAATATTTCTTCACTATGTAGCTACTCAGGTCAAGATATAAGAAAAGAGTCACATGCTGTTATTTGGAGGAACATTGTTCTCTACAGAATAACATCTCTTAACTAAAGCACATATTTAGGTAGTGTTCAAACAGAGGCCACAGTCTAAGCTGCTTACATTAAGTGTTCACTGTAGTGAATTTTATTCACTTTAAATATTAAGGAGTATTTATCTTTCGATAAATTGCATATATATTTATGTAAAAATTATTTCTTGTTATTTATTTTTCTCACCAAATAAAACACAGTAACTCATGTCATTTAATAGTTGCTGTCTTAATAAGAAATTTGTGGTTAATATAATGCCTATTGTTAGGTTATGGCTCATGTATAAGTCAGAATGTTATATTTTTCTCTCTGCAATGAATTTGGTGAAATATCCAGCTAGAACACTATGTCTATGCAGTTTGTCATGGGGCCATTCCACTTCTACACTGGGAACACCTTATCCTTGTTCTTTATCTGGGTACTTGGGGTGGAAACCTGGTTGAAGGTCTGTTCTCATGCTTCCAGATGGGTGTTGGGGAGCATAACGCCCCCTCGTGAAAACTGGCTTGCTACTCGGAGAATTGCCGTCTGTCCTCTAATCCAAACCCATTCTGCATGTTTTCCTTACCAGGATTTAAAGAACATACTCTGTTCCCATCAAAATGTGAGAAGTTTAATTGCAAAATAAAATATGTCACAATAGCAAAGAAACAAAAGTGAAAAGCTCTGTCATTTCAGTGTCAGTTAACATATATTATTTTACTAGTTGTATAAAATAGTATAAATCCTTCCAAACTACTGTTTGTAAGACATTGATGCACATATTAATCTTGTGAGGGTAAATCACCTGGAAAGAAATGTCAAGGAAATATTTCCCCTGCACTGCCCAGTCTCAATTTGGCAACTTAAAAAATATTCAACTTTACCTCTCAAATGTGTTGTTTCTTTTACTCTACCTTCAAAGGAAAAATATTTTACCATTTTTTATTTTAATCATCACCAATAACTTCTGTAGAAGGGAGAAATATACCAAAATTTGGAAAATCACAGTGACTCTTTTAAAAATATTTATCTCTTCCACAGACTATGAATTAACTCATTAAAAAGCAAATAAACTAAGAAAAATGAGGTACCAGGAATATTTTTAGAGCTTAAGAAAAATCAAGGCTTTATGCTCTAAAAGAAAATTAATTTTTTTATTTTTTTTATTTTTTTTTCTTTATTTTGTATTTATCAAAAAAAAAAACAGTAAAAAGAATTTAAAAAAAAAATGCCGAAGAGTTAACAATAACTATACAGAGGATAATAATCATAAGCATGGCTTATCAAGGGTGGAAATGCAAATAAGATTACAAAAACACAGTTTTAAAACCAATCAGAAGGCTCAGATAGAATCTAAGGCCCATAGTATAGTTCTCCCAATCTTGCTATATAACCTGCATGCCTGATGTATCCACCAATCTGTTTGAAATGTGTCTTTACTTGAGGCTTTTTGTTTTATTTCTGTAAAAGCTTCAATAAAATGTCTACCTCATTAGAACATAAATAAAATAAAATAAAAACAAAATACAAAAAAAGAAAATTAATAATATTTATTTTAAATAATACTACCCAATAAGAAATCACGTTAGATCCTGTAATCTCAAAAGATTTGTCAAATTTCTAGGAAATCACTCAAATACTAGTGAAATGGGAACTGTTATTGTTAAGTACTGAGTGAAACATTAAAGATTACAGTATTTGTACATTCATTGTATAATGCTTTAATGAAAGTTTCAATAGCCAAGCTAGTAGATCATGGAAGTTTGTAAACAAAGACTGAAATTCAGAAATTTTAAAAGTATAATTATTTCAATTCATCAAAGACAGCATCTATAGCTAAGAACTTCAAGTTTTAATGTGTTTTTCTGACTGGGGTCCATATAAATAGGATGATTCTTTGCTCATACACTTTATGTTGACAAAACAAAGATGAAAAAAATATTCTACATTAAATTACTAAGTATTTTCACATCAAAGAAAAAATAATTCCTCCTCTAACAAAAATGATGTTTTTGTGACAAGCCAGGGTATGTCCACAGGCATCTAGCATCAGGAGATCACATGAAGAAGGTTCTATTCCCTACTCCCACAATTCACTGCAGTTCATGTGTTGTTGATGCATGTTCTATAAGAAGTTTGAAAATTAAAAACATTCATATGACAGCAGTATACAACATTATAGTATGAAAAAGCAAAGCCCCCTTAAAGAGAATACTGTTTTCTATTCCAAAAGTAATTTTGAAGAGATGTTTCCATGGAGAAATATATACAATTATTTCCAAATTTTGTTCTTTAATAATTCCATGTATGTGTATAGAGCATATTGATTGCTCTTACTACTACTGTCTCTCATTTCTCTCCAAGGCATCTCAGTTACTTCACTTTTCTACAAGTTCCATTCATACATTTATGTTTTTGTTTTATGTGCCACTGAAGTCAGGTAGGGTTGTCTATGTGACAGTAGGCTTGAAGTCATCTGTTGAATCCTGGTGGTGTTACCAGTGGGTATGCAAATACAGACAATGATTGCCTCTCATCCAGAATTCATCAGTAGACAGTAGTTCATCAGGAGTAGGGACTCATGAGACTTTCCCTAATCCATGACTAATTATAGAAGATCCAGTGTCATGTAGCCCAATAGTTATTGTGAGATTATGGCTTCAGTAACTATATAGTGGCTGGAGGATAACAATTAATGTCACATTTTCTGCATCATTTCTTACCACTGTTCCAAGGTGTTCCCATGCTTTAGAAGAGATGATCTAAATGTAGTGTTTAAAATTAAGTACTCAAAAGTCACTTATTCTTCAGTACCTTATGCACTCATGAATCTCTGTATTTACTAATGTTCATTGTAATGAGAAACTGCTATGATTGAGTCTAAGGGTAGCATCTTTTATGGTTGTAAGAATAAATGTGTATAAGGCACCGTGAAAATGTAGCTAAACAACAGTAGTAAATTTTGTACCTAAAGCTTTGGGCTTCTTTATCCACATGTTTTTGACCAGGTTGACAGAACCAGTATGAATTTTCTCAGATAAAGTGAGCTTCAAATCCAATCAGAGACTAGATGATTACTCTTATATAAGTAGTACCACTGTTGCCTATGTAACTTGCTTGCCAGGTTCTTATTGTAGTTCAGAATGTTTAAAGCTGGGTGATTTTTTTTTTTATGACTTTAATCTCTCAGAAGCCAGTGTAGCACCTTCTGGGACTATAAAAGCTAGTGGTCAGGGAAGAAGCTTCCAGACTGTCTCAAGTTTGCTTCCCTTATTTGTTGGCTCCAGTGGGGTTTACTTCCAGAAGTAACCCAGAACAGTGAAATTTTTCTTTATAAAACATCTCTTTAAGGAACAGCAATATACAGCAACATAATATAACTCCTTTCTCTTTTCTTTTTTAAAAATGCATTTCATTGACTTATAAAATAGTAATTTTCATATATTCTTTATTTTTAGTTAACTTTATGACCCCATATACTTTTGTCCCAATCTTAACATTAACCTTTCCAGCTCAGTATCTACCCTACCCACTTAAATGTTGCCTATGTTCTTTTATCAACCACATCTTTCTTTAAGGTTTCATACACTTTAATGTATTCTTTCTAGTTACAAGGCTTATAAGGATACCACAAATGACAAATATAAACCTAAAGATTTGAAGTTAGGATACACATATGAGATCAAACATGTAGTATTTGTCGATCTGGCCCTGGTTACCTGGCACAGTATGTTTTCTTAGTTTTCTGACAATTTCATGATTGTAGTTTATTTTGGAGCTGAATAAAATTTTTTTGTACATATGGACCACATTTTTATTATCTGTTTATCAGTTAATGAATATCAAGACTGATTTAATTTTCAGTATATATGAAAAGAGGAGTAATAAGCACAGACGTGTTAAGTATCTCTGACATTGCATATGGAATCCTGGCTATGCTTCTGAAGGGAATAGCCTAGCTTGGGATATGGCTCAGCAGTAATGTGCTTACTGAGCATGCACGTGAAAATTAGCTTGATTCCCCACAACTATATAAAAGCTGAGCATGTCTCTAAGGCTGACTATAGGCATAGTTTCACTCACACAAACACACACACACACACACACACACACACACTCACACACAGTAGTATCACTAAAAAGGAAAAAGTAGTATTTACAATTCAAATGTGATATATAAATTACTACTTTAAAGAAATCTAACAATTTTTATTTAGCTTGATTTTCTGTGTTTACTCTAATTATAAGATAATGATTTCATAATTTTTATAAAAGAATGCTTTGGTTTTGAGATGAGCAAAAAATATATCATTGGGAAGAACATGGTCTAGTCTTCCTGATTTCCTCCTGAGAGTACCCAGTTGTATTTTTGGAATCTGGAATGTGCCATCTCACTCTTCCCTGTAATTACTATGCAGCAACAGATCCTTGCACATGAGTTCAGTGCATATGTAGTAGCTAAGCACACCTAATTGAATGTGCTACCAGTTGTCTGTTCTAATGAGCTGCTAGCTAAAGTGCAAAATATCAAGGGATTGTCTTTTTACTGAGAGACCTTTAAATATCTTGGAGAAAGGGAAGAGGAAGTTGTTGAGCAATATTGCAATTGTGAGTTTTGCCTTCTGTTTCAGCAAAGCTTTTCCTGTCATTTCATTTGCATATGTTCCAAGATTCATTTTGTTTACTCATGAGAATTGCATTATTGTCAAAGTATGTCCCTCTTCCACATTTAACATGCTACTAGTCAGTACATCTCTGGCTTTACATTTTTCTACACTTGTTTTTAATATATTGTCTTTTTGTTTGTATGACATTGTCTTAGGTGGTCATATAATGAAATGGAACTGAAGCTGCTATTATTAAATAGACATAAAACTTGTGTGATATTAGCCAATTAGCAGTTCTACTATATTTCAAATGCTTATGATCTTTCCAACTCCTAGGACAGTACAGATGAGTCTACCTTACACAGATAAATTAGTGTTACCTAATTCCTAAAAATGATTCTGAATACTGTTGTCTATTTTATCTTAGACCTGACAAAGCTAATAAAGACTACATCCTCAAATGACTTCTGTAAATTTCATTAAGTGGATAGTCCTAATTGTCCTGTGTCATTAAGGTTCAAATTCTACCTCTGTTAGTTTTTTAACTGTCTTGTATGTTGAGTATTTAGACTCTGTAAATTTAAAAATTCATCAACAACTATTTTAACCATTTAAGAGTAATGAAAACAACAAATGAGAGTAATTTTAGAGGACAGTACCCATCAACACTTTTAATGAACCTATGGTTATATACTATTAGCCCAAATAAACACCTTACACAATTAAAATCTATTTCAAGAAAAGTAATACACAATTATATAGGATAAAAAGTTAGGCATGCCCTATCTTCTAATATCATCATTATTTCATTGAGTTCTAATTCATTACATTAGCCATAATGAAAAATTATTCCAGAAAATATACTATCTAAATAAACTTTCCCCACATATGTATGGCATCGATTAAGTCAGTAATTTCACAATTATGTGAACAAAATAAAATAGTATACAAATATGATATATGTGCTTACATTATTATTTAGAATAAAAACACTGTTGTCAAGAATTGTAAGATTATTGATGTGATTGTTTAAGTTTGTTTCAACTTCCTGATCCTGCTAAGTCAAATTCTTAGCTTGTGTTTTTCCATTTCGTTACATTTTTCCTTTTTTATGTATGAAGTAAATTAAGAATATACATTACAAAAGAGACTTATTAGAACAAGTCATAGATTTTGGCTTTGGAATGCATGCAAATTAAATATTTTTAGCTTATGATATAGATTTATTTTTTTCTCAAATTAAAGAAAATTTTCGTAAATAGCTCTAGTTACTTGAATTACAGTAAATAAATAAGATTTTGAAGACAAGTGCTACCTCAAAGAAAAGTCGTGAGTAAAAAACTTAGCTTGAAACTTTAGTCCTTAACTAGTATTTCCAAACTTAACAAAATGTATTTTGCAAACTAGTGAAATCATGTAATTTTAGATGTTTACCCAGAGTCCATTTTCTTTATTTTAACTTTTTATTTATAAAATAGTCTTTTTTAATCTCCTTCCCTCCTCCCAATCCCTCCGAGTCAGCCTTCAGCCGCTCCCCTTCCCCAGACTCCATTTTCAAGATTTTAGCATCTTGCCTCCTATTTCTCCCCTTGTACTCAGTGTACACTTTTACTCTGCCTTTATTTATGTATTTATGTTTAAATCAAGACTAAAGTTTATTTTACAGGTAATCACTAAACTTATGGAGACTACACAATGATGGCAGATAGACTTGGTGAGGAAATGAAATCAAATAACTGAATTAGTGGGCTGACAAGTTATGTCAAATTGACACAGTCATCTGGGAGAATGGAACTTCAGTTGAAAAATGCCATTATAAAACATGGCTGTAAGCAGGACTTCAGGGCATTTTCTTAATTAGTGATTGATGGGGAAGCCCAGTGTGGTTGGTACTGTGGTTAACCACTTAACTGTGCTTCTGAATTTTATAAGAAAGTAGGCTAAGCAAACATGAGAGCAAGCAGCATCTCTCCATGCTTACTTGATCTTCTCCTGACTTTTGGTTCCTGTCATGTGGGTGAGTTCCTGCTTCAAATTCCCACAATGATCATCTGTAATGCAGAAGTATAAGCCAAGAAAATCCTGTCCTCCCCAACTTTCTTTTGGTATGGTGTTTATGATAACAGTGATACAAATAGTTATGCCATATTCCTTCCAAACTGTGAATTCAAGTGTCATATAGATGAGACAATGTATTGGAAGTCAAGCAACATCATCTTGATCTACAGGTATGGCTTTTGGGCCTTGAGGCCGCAGTGTACCCACGCATGGCCCAGCCAGTTTAAGACCAGATATATGCTAGCTAGCTATTTGCTCCCTTGAGCTCTTGGAAGAATGACCAGGCCCACATCCTCTGTGTGAAGCAGTCCAGATATCCAGAAGTTACTCAACTGTTCAAACTCTTACAACAGTGAATGTTTCATACAAAGCCCTTAATAAATATTGACCTTTAATCAGTTGCTAGTAATTAATACCAACTAAAAGATACTTTGGAGACATAAGTTAATTAGTCAAATAACAAAGGAAGTTTTAGATGTTTGACAGAGGTATAATGACACTTTGACAACCTGACCTGTCTCAGTGCATTTAACATCATGTCATGATGATCTCATAAAACACTGAGAAAGTTCATATAACCTGCTGTAGCATCTTCCACAGCAGATTCAAAAGGAATAGAAGTATCTGATAGTCAATTTAAATTAGTGTAGCTGCAATTAAATACCTGAAAGTATATCAATATTAAAGAAATAAAAATATCAAAATTAAATGTGGCACAGAAAATTTTGAGTTAAGGATTTGTGGTAGCAGTCTACCTTGGACATGGCTTAAAAGTGATTTTGTAGAATGGAAAATATCATTAAGCCATCAGCACAAATCCATTGTGAATGATACAATGAAATTCATAAAGAATAGACAAAGTAATAATTCTAAGAACCTTTAATCTAGAAATACTATTTTCAAGTGTGTTACTTATACCCATTTTTTTGGACATCTTTATCTTTCTTTCTGTGATGAGTTTTGAAGTGGAATGAATTTGTTATGTAAAGTTTTGCCAACCTTACTTTAGAGCTAGACTAGGTTTTCAGAACTGAGCAGTTCAAATAATAAATGGAAGTTTTTGACCCCTCCTCACAGAACAACTCCAGAGGTCACTATTTATATATTATCACCATTGCAAATATTAAAAATAGTCAAATTGTATTCTCTATAAATCTACAAGAAAAGCCTTATTTTCATACATGTTTCAAATCTCTCTGTAGGCTTTTAAGCACTCTGCTCTTCTAGGATTGCTTGTGTAGCATGACAGCTCATTTATGGAAATAGAGGAAAATGAAGTTACTTTTGAAAAGAAAAATAAGTCATAAATATTAAATTAAATAACTTGCATAGAATATTCTATTTAAATATTTTAATTTTTCTTCGCAGAGCAGAAAGTAAATTTTTAAATTCTACTGTTTAAATAGTCATCTAATGATTATATGCAGCATTTTTAGTTTTTATTGCTCATTGATTTTCTATTGTTAAAAGTCTTAACCATGTTAGTCTTCCAATAAAATCATCAATACCTTAAATAAAGTGACTAAGATCCTTTGGCGTGGTAACATTAAAGTTATAATAAATTTTGTCTTCTTGTCTCATTCTATTCAAATACTTTTTAACAAGAAATCAATGAAAAAAAGATAATCTCTAGCTATGTATTTTTTTAGAGTTTATTATAGGTGAGTACATATGAGATCTGTGAGTCTACCCTATTCCCCACAAACCTGAACTGAGCCAGGAATGTTGGGCTCAATATGTGTTACCATTCCAATAGTACTATCTTGGGAAGAGAGTATTTCCAAGAAAGTATGTTCAGTTTTGGAAATGCTAATGGGTTGGCAACATTCCCCCAAGTATTTCTAACTTGAGGCAAGAAATGAGGGCAGAGTGCAGCTAGTGACTGGGTTATCGTATTTGCATTTCCTAAATTCTCCAAAATGCTTTTCTTCCATTCCCTAGTGCTTTGCTTTCCTGTGAAACAAGTTCATTCCTGGGAATTTGATGGAGCTTAAATGTTTAAGGTGGTGCTGAGAATACTGCTATTTTCTATATGGCTACTTAAAACCCTCTCCCTCGCTGTCTCTGTTTCTTTTTCTCTCTCACACACACACATACACACATACACACATGCACACATACACACATACACACACACACACACACACACACACACACACACACACACACACACTCACCCAAGATCAAACATTATTTTCCTTCCAGTAAAGAGGAAGTAGATTCAAATTTGAGTTTCTTTAAGGACAAGATCATGCTGAGAGGCAAATGAATGGCCACTGTGGGAAATTTATTTTTCATGCTGAAAAAGCAAATGCTAATAATAATTGAGGTTGATTTGCAAAGTGCACAGCTTCATAACAATCATATGATACCTAGTAATTCTGAAATTGAGGTAAAAAAAGGAAGCACTTCAGAAGCCGGAATTATGAAAATCAAGAAGTTGCTTAAAATATTTGAGGATGTGCTTAGAGAATTAAATGCCATATGCTTTCTTTGCTTCTAAAGAGAAACTGTGTTTTCTCTTGGAACAAATTGCACACGCAGGTGTTTGATACAGGGCTTAAAAGCTATCAAGAAGAGCCAGAATGTTTGGGGTTGGGGTAGGAGGTGTTAATTTGGAGAAAGTGGTGTGTGCTGGGGGTGGGATGGGGGAACAAACAGTAGAAAAAAATACATTTGCTGTGATTGTAGATTGGGTGAAAGTGTTTGAATTATCACATGTGTTTAAACTTACCTTTGTTCATAGGGGAAGGTTAGATGCTACTTCTTAATTTTTTTTTATAATCACTGATATTAGAGATATAATAATAATTTCCTTGTTTATAAAGTAGGCTAGATCTGTTCCCATTTACAGAGCAAGATAAAGATGGTTATCATCCATCATCCTGATGAAAACAACTGAGGTAATGTATATACTTCTTTTACTGGTAAAAATAATATGCTAACACAGCAAGTCATCAGATGTCAGATACTTGAAGTATGAATTTCATAATGTTTGTGATGAAGCATATTATATTTCTGTTGGAGTCTCTACTGAAATATTTTCAGTGCAAATTAATCTACAGGTTAGACAGTATAAAATTTCATATTTATGGTCTGAGAATAACAGGAAACAAGAAAATATAGAAAAAAATAGAATCAGGCTCACTCTATATTTTTGAATATCATAATGATTTTTCTTACTACCATTCAGACTGTCACCATGATCTGGACTTCGTGACAGACAGAGTTCTGGACAGAAATAATACATTCAGTCAAAGCCAACAATAACATAAAATTTGAAGATAGTTTTTCTTCCATTCTGGGACTTTTTATAAGTAAAAAGTTTTAAAATTTTTTAAAAGTTTTTAATGCTATGAATATGTATTTAAAACACACATTTACAAGTCAAAATCACTCACAATTATTGATCATTTTAATTTCATGATAATTTTAATTGTATTTTAAAAAATATCGAAGATTGTTTGTTTTCTCCACTATGCATACATGAATATTTATTTTAAATCCAGGAAATTCTTAACATAATATCCATTTTGCCTTTTCCGAGTTTAAGGTACAAAAATCTCATATATTATATATTTGTAAAAGATGCATTTATTAAAATTATCTAATGAAAAAATTATTAACCATTAGAAAATTCTTGATATTTCTTTTTTGTGATTAACCAATGGTAAAAATAAACTGCTAAAGCACTATGACAGTAACTTTTGATAAATGCAACTTTATCAAAACTCCATTTTGCTTCTTAAAGCTCAGCCACATATTCAGAGCCCCCCTGTGAAATGAGGCTGTTGCAGGTGCTACTTTTAGTGAACACAGCCTGATTTTCAGCCTGTCTTATAATGATGGTTTTGCTTTAGGAGCTCAGTAAATTCAATGCATTAAAGAAATGAATATGTGAATTTTGGCATAGGCTGGTAGATATTTGAATCTTAAAAATGTATAATGTATTTTGGTTTTGTTCTGATTCTCAGCACTTAAAACTACCTATGGATTTAGATCAAGGGTGTTGAACTGTGTTGACTTTTTTATTGGTAAGTTCCCAAAGCAGATGTCCCAATAGCATACCATCAGCTTATTCTGTACTATTGCTACAAACATAGGGCCAGCTGATAAATATGGAATATAGGACAATATTGAAATTAGATATTTGAACAATTACTTATCACTTTTCTTCTGTATTTATGTTTGCTTTTTTATTTTAATATAATTAGAAGAGCCTCTTCTCTGTGTTTATGTGACTCTATTTGCAAGACTTCTTAGGACAGTTAAAGAGACAAGAAAAAAAATTGTTTAATCTAGACTGTTTGGCAGCATTGCCCAATGAAGTAAAAAACTGAAAAAAAAATGAAGAATGTCGTGTCTATAATCATAAAAGTTTCTACTTAAATTAGTACACTTGAGTTAAATAGATTACTACATTACCAATTTTTATGTGTAATCAAAGATTAAATCAAGAGGAAGAAACATGAAATGACAAGAAAAATCTTTTTCAAATAGCATTTTCATTGAGAAGAAACTCAAGGGAGAAATTCTTCATTAATATTAAGATGGTACAAAGGGTCTGGAGAGATGTTTCCACTGATAAGAACATTGGCTGCTTTTGAAGAGGACATGGATTATCTTCTAGCATACACACATAACCTGTGAAAGATTCCTCCAGACCATAGGCCCTGATAGATCAGAAAACTTCATATTACACGATTAACCCAGCTTTTCTTTTTCTTTTCTTCTAGGGCATAAAATGTTTGAAATTCAGAAAGAATTGATTCATTTTCTTTTCTTTCTTACAGTACTGGAAATTTATTAATGCTACTAATAAAAAATGTATACATATTACATACCCAAAAAGTTACTATAGAAGAGATATTAGGTCTGTAACTCTTAATAGGCAGACCATGTAATACTCTATGTAAGGTCAAATATTTAAATTCAGTTCTTTTCAGGTAACATTCTTGGAGATTAATAGATAATTAATAAAATAATTTAAATTGAAGTCATTTTCAAAAATACACTTTATTTTTTTTATTTTTATTTTTTAAATTTATTTTTATAGAATAAAGTCTTATGTATCCCAGAAGTGTGTGTGTTTTACTAGAAGACCAGTAACCAAAATAGTATGAGCCAAGTTTGGCTGACTCAATTTAACAACACTGAGATGGGAAGGTGTTGGCATAATGACATCATCTGTCTCTTGAGAACAATCTCTGGAGTGCAGGTGGCAGAGCTAGACTAATCTCATTAGAAAATAGCAAATGCATCCAAACTACTCAGCTAAGAATCCAGAAGCAATTTTGTCATTCATCCTGAACATGGGACTAAGGATCTAGGCATTAGTATTTTAAAATAAGTCTTACATACTCAGTTACTTTCTGCACAAATCTTCTATTTGACTATGAAATCATCAGTTAAGGCTATAAATATCAACTATATGATAAACTGTGAAAAGGCCTGCATATGCTTGATAATACCACTTTTCTGATATCATTTCATCCTTTTATATGAACTACACAGTGTCACAATTTAATAAATATGACATGTGATTCATTCTTGTAATCTCAGTACTCAGGAAGCTGAGGTACAAGGATGATGAGTCTAAGGGCAGCTGGGCCTACAATAATGAATTCAGCCAACCTGGATGACAAAGTAAGGTATTTTCCCCATAAAGACAAAATAGTAGGGATGATAAACTGGTAACAGATCTTTAAATTACTACCATCGATTTCCTGTATATATGACTTTATCCAATGTGACCATGATAATTATGGTATTAAAATATATAATTTAATTTTGGTAAAGATAACTATAATAAAATATATAATTTAAATGTGTGTCCAGAAACAAAAATAAATGAAAGAAAAGATTCTCAAGAGGAAATTCAAATGGTAATGCCAGCACTTGGGACACAGAGACAAAGATTTGTAAATTCCAGGCCATCCTAGTCTACATAGTGAGTTCCAGACCTAGCAAGACCCTCACAAACAGTGATGAATTAGTCTGTAGTCTGTCATTTGATACATACCTTAGGACTCTGCAGCAGTATTACTGCAGAGTATCACTGAGCACAGTAGTATGGGTCTGGTAACATAGTGAGACTCTGTAAATAAATACATATTTCTTATCTGGACTGTTTTTTAGATCAGAGCTATTTATATTGCATTATATCTGAATATCTGGTTTTATATAATTGAAGATTTAAATATAATATAAACCCAATATGAGTCCTGTCCAACCTATAGTATTTTATCATTTCTATATTTTTGAATCCCTGATATCTTAATTTACAAATTTGAAATATTTATGGATGGCTACTACATCAAAAAAGCCCTTGAAATCTGAAAGGTAGAATAAGTTTCAGATTGGATTAATACTTACTATTGAGTATTTGTTAATTCTTCAATTTCAATATGTTGCCAATATTCACATGCAGTGAAAACAGATGGATAGTTCTCTGCTGTAATATCTGTGCTCAGATGGACTCTTTTCAAAAAGATAAACATTTTAAGGAAATTGTAGCTATGTTTTTGCTAAAAGATAAAGAAAATTTTCTTTGGAAATTAGTTCTGGGTTGTGGAACATGGACTATTAGTAACCACCACTTGAACTTCACATGACTTCCTCCTCACAGCCACTCATTAAAACAATCAGCACCCATCATGAAAGGTTCAACAAGTCACAGTACTTCTGTGTGGATGTCCGTAAGAGAGCCTTGTAATGACAGATGGTTTGGTTAATTACAGAATTAAACTTGGTGTCATTGACTATGTTCTGTGAATAATATTTTCCAGACAGAGTTTAATAAGCAGCTTGTGGTTATATAGCCTCTTGCCCCCAAAAGGAAACTGGGTAGCACTGACTACCTCCAATACTCAGAGAGTATGAGGGCAGAGGATGTTAACTTGACTACCCCCAAGAACCCAATTCCAGTAAACTTATCTTTATCAGCGTCTGCCACTGACTCCACTTTAAACCTTGTGAAAGAAGTCTGTTGAAATAACACCTAGCATTTCCCCCTACACTCCTCCAGGAACCCTAGCTGACTCAGTGACCACAGAAAAGGGAAAGTACATGGATGTTCAGCAGACCTTCCTGGGTGAGCCCTGATGGGAAGTGTTAACTCATCAAAGAAAGCACAGGTTTCATGTGCAACAAGTATAAAGAATATTTAGAACACTGAATTTTAATACTACAAAGGCAAATATTTATAAAAGGAACATCCTTTCAGTGACAGGTACTTTTACTGTTAGGCTCTATATATTTCTTCCTCAAAAAAAAAAAAAAAAGAATGTAGATAGTTAACATCTGATATGACTAGAATTCTGATTTGCCATAAACATTTTTCCTCTGGATAATTTGAAAATGTAATACTTTACATTATTTGAATACCTTGGGTTGCTTAAAGAGGAGAAAACATTCATTTACTGGAATAATTAATGATTTCAGTTCCTCTTTAGACTTGAATAGAATTCTATTGTGTATATGTGCCACTGTTTTCTTATTCCCTGATCAGTTGAATTGTTTATATTTCCTTTCTATTGTGAACAGAACAGCAATGAAAGTGAGTGAACAAGTATCTATAGAGTAGGATGCCTACTCCTTTGGGTATATGCCAAATAGTGCTATAGCTCTATCATATCGTAAACCTATGTTTAGGTTTTTGAGAAAATTCCACAAACTCACTTTCAGAATGGATTAACAAGTTTGAAATTGTACCAGGAGTGAATGAGGCTTACTCTTTCTCCACAGCCTTGTCTGAATTTGGTATCTTTGGTGTACTTTTCTTGGCCGTTCTGAAAGGAGAAAAGTGTAATCTCAAAGTTGTTTTCGTTTTCATTTCCTGTTGATAAAGGTGTTGAATACTTTCTGAGACGGGATTAGTCATTTGATTAGTCATCTCCTGAGAATTCTCTGTTCAGATCCATATCTCCTATTAAAGGGGTCATTTGTTATCATAATTCTTTTTAGTTTACTTTTTATTTTTTGATATATTCTGGATATTAATCTGTCTAATAGAGAGCTGGAGAATATTCTCCTCATTTTGTGGGCTTTCATTGCACTATCTTGAACTAGAAGCCCTTATAGTCAGTGGATAATCCAGACTCTAAAACAAATATTACATGTTCTCACTTATTTATTGCTCTTAGCTCTAAATGTACAGATTTGTTCATATAACATAGAATAACTACAGAATCCAGGAAAGGAGGTAGACAAATGAAGCAGACAAGTTTTGGTGATAGACATGTGTGCTATGAAAGAACAAATGGAGAAAGGGCAGAAGGTTTGCTTAAAAACTGTAGGGGTGAATAGAAGGTGCAAAAGGAAAGGGAGGAAGTGGGACATATAACATTGAGGATGAATTATAAATCCATATGTTGTCATTATATTATATGTGAACTAAATTTATAAGTGCAAAATACATATATATGTTTGTATATGTTGAAAGATGTTTCTCCACTTAGGAAAATAATGCTTCCTCTAGGAGGCAAGGATTATCTTCTATATATTATCTATTACCTTATGTAGTTTGTCAGGGAAAGCTAAGAGATCTCCAAGACAATATAGGCTACAGCTGATGCCTTTTGTTGCCTCCCAGAATTTGAAAATAAGAGTCTCTTTTGCTGAAGACATGATACTTCAGACACAGCTCTTGGGTGTGTGTTCTCTGAAAATGATCCAGAAGTCATCCTTAAGGATGAAAGTTGCTATGTAAATTTCTAAGGGAAGGGAGCATTCATTAGTCCTACCCAGCAGTACAGCCTAGAAACCACAAAAATGACCATACTGGTAAAATTTCCACCATAGTGAAACAGTGTCACTTTTATCTTGGGGGTTACCTATAGCTGTGTCATTAACTTTAAAGGTCACTCAAGTAAAATCATGTCTGGTACTGTAAACACACATGGTTGGAGAAGTCATAGACCTGATATTACAGTCTACTCCTTCCACAGTTCTAAACCAATATAATATCCTAAATTTACTCTAGATAAGTATAGCTCTTGCCCCTCATTTAATAATAAAAAAAGCATGCTTTTGAAACAAGTGACTAAAACAGAAATTCACAACTGGTCCAATAACACCTTACCTTGGGATATGAAACACCAGTTGATACACCTACAATATAATGCCTGCATGTAAAGTCCAGGGAACATGGTACAAGAGTAATCTTATAAGAGCCTGAAGAGAAGAAAGTCTGTGTGACAGGGAAACTGCACCTATGGGATTCAAAAGTCAAGTCAGTTCTGCTAAAGAGGATTTAACAATTACAACAGCCAGTGCCATCCCAAATAGATGGGGAAAATCAGTTACACATTTTCCTCAGACCTGAGACTCCCAACTAGTTATTTACTATAAAGGTATCAGACCTAGAAACATTCACATGTATACAATATGGGATGGATTCTGCAGGTTGTATTGATTCATTCATTGATATGTAACAACAACGTGTTAAGGAGAAATAACCTCCATGGAAGTAGGAGTGAGTGTAGTGATATAATAGAGGGGTAGAAAGAATACTTGATTCTTTATAAAATATAATAAAGTGATAGAATTAGAAGAATATATATAGGAATATGGAAGTTATATACGCCTCATGATAGTAATATTGGAATGGCACAAGAACAGAGATGAAAAGGTAATGTAAAGTTTACTATGAAATTAAAAAGACTACAATTTATCAGAATTTCATTTCTGTTTTCATAAATGTTTTTATTTTCTTGCTAATTCTACTCACTTAATACCTACATTTATACCCCTCCCTGTTACCCTAACCTCCTCCTTTTCTTCAGCTGCTAACCAACATATATATATTTTCTTTTTATAATTCCACAAAGAGAAAAATGTTTCTCTTTCTTTTTGTGGATTATTTTATTTAACATTATGTTTGCCAGTTCCATCCATGTTCCTGATTGGACATGACAGACTTAGTATTAGAAACTTGTGTCTAGAAGAATAGAAGAAATGAAATAATGAAATTAACATATATATGCATATGTATGAGTATTTATTAGATTAACGTATACCATTGCACTTGGTAGTAATAAAATGGCAGCAGTCTGCATAGTGGAGTGGAAAAGTGCTGTTGGGTGCTCACGAAACTGAATCCCTAAATAGTCCCAATTCAACACTTAAGTCTTTTTTTAAGATTTATTTATTTATTATGTATACAGTATACAGAAGAGGGTATGACATGTCATTATAGATGATTGTGAGCCACCATGTGGTTACTGGGAATTAAACTCAGGACCTCTGGAAGAACAGTCACTTAACCTCTGAACCATCTCTCCAGCCCAACACATAAGTCTTAAGAACATCTCTGGATAGTTAATGGTATTCGGTTCATATTGCAAAAAAACCATAAACCTGGAGTCTGATGTTAGTAAAATATGGGGTTACCTGCAGTGAAAACACTCAGTCAGCAAGAAGCAATGGATGGCAGTAGCAGAAAGAATTTTTTCTCTCCAAACTACCCAGTGGATGTGACTACACATTTGGAAAGTGAGATGTTCTTTTCAGTTCATCCTCCATGAAAGTGCACTCACACATGTACCTAACTGTATCTTCTAAGTGATTCTAAATCTTGCCAAATTGACAATAGAGAATAACTACTAATATCAGGAAGGGGAATTTTTTAACCTAGCAACTGTCAGTAGTGAAGTGATAAACAATAATTGGAGATACATAGTTATCTCTATTATAGACTTACTGTGATTTCAGGTAACTGCCCAGAGGTAGTATTCTTGATTTAAGATTATCATATTTTTGAGGTAGAAGAAATGACTCAGTATTAAGAGTACTTGCTGTGTAATCTTGACGATTACAGATTAGATCTCAGAACACATGTATCAAGTTATATAGCATGCAAATATCTGTAACTCCAGCTGTGAAAAATTCCATGCACTTTTCTCATCTGGGTGCTCACAAGCATATGCACTTCTACACATAAATGATTGTAAATTTATGAAACATACATAAGCACACAAACCTTCTAAAAGCTTGTTTATATTTAAATAACAATATTATTTTAAGATACATTTATATTAGTTTTTATAATCGATACAAAAATTGACAGTTGTACTGATGATGTATAAATATTTCCCCATACTTTCAGGTGTATCTTTGTTTTTTTAATGGTAATCATTCTGACATGTGGTAGTAAATCTTCATTGTCACTTCGAGTAGGTTATGATGCACTTGAGACGAGTCTTGAAATGAATCCGCTAATGAACAAAGGGGCAAAATAAATCTGAATGCGACTAGCGCATTCTAAGATTTAGGTGCTCTGATGAATAAAAGGTAAGCAATGAAAACTACATAGAGCATAGCTTGCTGGTTTTTGTGCTTTCTGGTCCATGGTGACATGTCCTCTTGTGCTTAACCACAGTCTTCCCACCTGATAGAATGATTGTGCTGAAGCCTTGAGACAACATTAATCTTTGTTTTCGTTGATTATTTCTGTCATGTATTTTTATTTTATTTTTTGAAGATTGCAAATATTGTTTTTCTTTTTTATTATGAATAAAGAAGTCACATTTTCTATCTGTGTATATCCTTATTCAAGGTCCCTTCCTCCTCCCACCACATCAGGTCACTCTCTCTTCTCCACATCTTCCCATCTCCTCCCCAGCATAAGCACGCAGTCCCAAGGTCCCAAGATCCCAATATTGCTCAGTTCAGCCACCAATCCTGGCAGATCCAGTTTTCTCCCCCTAACACCAAGACTGAGTCAGGTGTTCCTCTAGGGGGGTGGGATCCAAGGTGTCATTCCAAGATGTTTCAGATCCCAAGCAGTTCAGTGGTTGTGATTTGCAGCTTGGACATGCTTTGCTTTTTTATTTTCTGTTTAGAGTCCACTAATGAGTGTATTTTTATCACAGATATGCAAAAACAATGGAAGTGAGTAGAATCTTGTTACACTTTTCATTTTATTTTCCCAATAGTTAAAGATGCTGAAAAGCTTGTATGCATTTACTGGGCATCATAGTTCTTTGAAGAACTCTCTGTTGCAAGCATTTTCCCATTAGTCATTACATTAAAGCCTTTGATCAATTTTGAGTTGATTTTTGTGTAAGATATCTACCTTTAATTTTTTTATTACTTTTTTTTTCCTTCTTTATTTTGTATTTATCAAAAAAACACAGTAAAAAAATTTAAAATGTGGAAGAGTTAACAATAACTATACAGAGGATAAGAATGATAAGCATGGCTTATCAAGGGAAGAAATACAAATAAGATTGCTACACCTATATTTTCTTTGTGTTCATCTTTCCCTCTGAATTTTTTTTTCCATCCCTGTATATCCTTATTCAAGGTCTCTTCCCCCTCCCAACACATCTGGTCA
>PVIH01004705.1:45243-135759 GCA_004025045.1 Sigmodon hispidus | reverse complement strand
GATAGAAGAGAAAGTGGGAAATACACTTCTACAAATTGGCACAGGCCGCCACTTCCTAAATATAACACCAGTGGCACAGGCACTAAGACCAACAATGAATAAGTGGGATCTCCTGAAGCTGGGAAGCTTCTGCAAAGCCAAGGACACTGTCAATAGGACAAAACGCCAGCCTACAGAATGGGAAAAGATTTTCACCAACTATACAACATTTTCTGATTACAGTCCACCTTCTTCAACTACTCCTAGATCTTTTCTACTCCCATACCCACCCAAATCCACACCTTTTCTTTCTCTCTTTTATTAGACTATAGAACAGGTATAAAAAATAATACTACAATAAAATTAGACCAAGTAAAATAACAAAAAAAAACAGAATAAGACTGAGCCAAAAAAATCCCAAGAGACGTATGCATATAAATGCAGACACACATACATTCACACACAAACACACACAAATCACATAAAAATACAAGCCCCGAAACCATAATATACATACAAAAGACCTGAAGGTAAACAAAAACTAATTAACTAATTAACAAACAAATAAAAACCCACGTTAACTGTGTATTATGAGACAAAGAAGCTCCAAAAATGCCATTGACTTCATTTTGTGAAGGTTTTCTACCGCTGGGCGTGGGTCTGGTCATAAGAGTGTTATGTACCCACAGTGAGACTTGCTTGGAAAACTTCATTTTTCACTTGTGAATAGTCATCATTTGAGGCATTCTACCATCATTAATGACCTGCCTTCCTCCAGGACAGGCCTGGTGCCTGGACTTGGGATCCAAGGTTAGATATTCTGCATATCTAGCTTAATCTGTGTTTTCCTTTGTGACAGTACCAAGTTCCTGTGTTTTTCTGTAATATCCACTATGGGTACCAGTTACAGCTTCCCTCAGATCACAGTTTTTATTACAGTCCTCACAATTCTGACTTCGATTGCCATTGACTAATTTTTAACTTTGTTTTGTAGAGTCAAATACAACATACTCTCTTACATTTTGCTTATATTCTGTTATATCTATGTGAGTTTTGTCCTCCCTATTGATATACATTGTAATTGTACCCAGTAAATTTCAACGTGCTTCCACAAATGGTTGTGCTGATGACAATATTCTAAAAAAGAAGAAATCTGACATAATAAACAGAAGGATGTTATTGGGTAAACAGAAGCCTACAGGCAGGTTTCTGTTTACTGGCAACTTCCTTTAATCCAACCCCCCAAATCACCTACTTTCGAAAAGACATCTACTTTGTGGTTAATCTGAGCAGCCTGTATCAGCTCAAAGACTTCCCACATTGCTGACTGTCATATAAAAGAGACTTGCTTTTCTGCCATTTTTCTCCTTTCAGCCCTATCCCCAGATGGCCTCAATAGTTTGATCTCCAATATACCTTTCTTTCTCACCACAGAGTGGTCCAGTTTTGTGGTTTCACTACTGCCTTGCTTTCAGTACTCTTATCCCTGAAAGAGTACGCCATTGTAGAAATATACTACCATCTGTCCATTCTTACATTGAAAGGCCTTTTAGGATTGGTCTTGTAATGTGACTAGTGGAGGCAGTGTTTCATTTTGGTTGCTTATGTCAGTACTTTCTTCCTTTGTACGCATCTACTACTGTGAAAAGTATACCTGTCTTTATTGTAAGCCAGCCCAAATTTTCAGGGATGGGAAGAGGAGGAAATTTTAAGCATCTTGTCTTTGTTAATTTAGATTGTTCTAACAAAGTGCCATCAACAGGGTGGCTTCTAAGCATCAGAAATTCATTGATTACGTTCTGGAGGTTGAGAAGCCCAAGATTAGGGAAGAAGCACTGGATTTTGGTGAACATGATTTTTAGGTTACAGATTAGCAACATTTTGATGTATTCTTAAGAGATGGAAGAGGTAAGTTACCTCGGGCTTCTTTGGTAGGGCACTAATCCCATTCATGATGGTTACAGACTTATACTACAAATACCCACCAATGTTCCATTTCCAAATACCACTATTATATTGGGTTAACATTTCAATTTTTAAACTTTACATTGAGGCATAAACATCCAGCCACTGACCATGTCTAATCAAAGAGCACTGATGATACTCTATGACAATGACAAGGACTATGTCTGAAACTAAAGAGTTTAATCATTTGATTTTTTACAATTAATGCATATGGTATCACTATCATGACCAGTTTTACCAGATGTGAACACTGTGACATATGTTAAATGATCAGTATATACTAAAGCAGAGATTACATTCAGAATGAAGATTTCCTTACTTATTTAATCAATTTCAACAGTATTTCTCACAGAAATAAGAAAAATATAATTAGAAGAGGGTTCAACCTTAAATTCTTGTTATAACATTGTAAAAATCTTTGTGTCTCTATAAAGTTAGGAGCTGACAGCTGTCCTCCTTCCTCCAAGGTTACATATGACTATAGACTGAAATGCTACCTCCAAGAAGGAATTAAAAATATTTTTTTGATAGTAGTCTTGCCATCCAGTGGCTTCCAAAGAATTTCTTTTACACCTGGCCTTCTGGTAGTGATGGGTTCTGATCTTCCATGAAACACTCTAGGCTTCAGCATGATCTTCTGAGAGCTAAGGTCAGGATTGTGTTTCAAATAGTTGAAAATGAAAATCTCAGTTTTATTAGAGAAGTGAAAATTTCTGTTTCTCACATTCTGTCTCAGGAGATATTGAGGTCCTGGTAGCTGTCCGCTTAGACTGGAGGAAAGTTTTGTTCACAAGTTCCTGATGTCAGGGGTCCAGAGAGAAAGGACCTGGTAGTGTTTAGGGGAAGGAGTTAATCAGGACCACCTATAACTGAATTGTTTTCCACATAAACCAAGGGCTAAAGGTGACATGGGCAGATAACACAAATAATTGCTTTACTTCCAGGGTGATTCATTTCTGGCCTGCGGCATTAGGTGTGGATATCAGTTTGATTTCATTACATTCCTAGGTCACTCCTGCTTTGGCATAGGGATTAATTTCTATCCTGGTCATCTGGTGTGGGAGAAATCACTCTGTGAGATATCTAAAGGTGTAATTATTAAAGCAACAGAAAGAAGGTCGTGCAGATTCTGAGGAGAAAAGAGTTCAGGCCCATTGAGCACTGAGGAGTCTTATAAAGTCAACTTTATGTTGTAGCAAACCTTCCCAGTTCACACCTGATGGTCTGGCTTCTCTTTTAGTTTCTTTTTTCTTTTCTTTCTTCTTTCTTCCTTCTTTTCTTTCTTTCTTCTTTGTCCTCCTCCTCTTCTTTCCCCCAATGAGGTGTGTGTGTGTGTGTGTGTGTGTGTGTGTGTGTGTGTATTTAGCACTATCACTGTTCATCTTATCTTTTGAGACAGGGTCTCTTACTGAATCTTATGCTCATTGCTTTACTTAGACTGACTGACCAGCAAGCCCCTGGGATCTGCTTGTTTCAACCCCTCATCATTTACATGGGTACTGGGAACTCAAACTCAGGACCTTTTTTTTTTTTTTTTTTTTTTCCAGTCACTTTACCCACTGATCTATCTCCATAGCCACATGTTTCATTTTCTCCCATACTTCTTCCCGCTAATTTACATTAACAAATTAGCCACAATGCATACTGGGGACAGCAAACTTATCTCTTGGACAAACAGATGACACCAAGACATCTGGGGAAGAGACCTGATGCAGAGCCAGAATGGGAACTTATTCCCTTGAGTCACTACCCAATATTCTCATTTATTTTGACTTTTAAGTTTTGTGTACAGGAGACTAAATTCTGGGTCTTGCATCTGCTTCACACATAGCCTCCTATTCTCACAGACCCCCTAATATTCTTAGTATTTGCCAAAATCATCTAAAAACATTGACTATTTTTCATAATATGAGAATATTATGTGACTTTTATAAAATACATAAACTGTAAAGAAAAAATTATTCACTTATACATAGATTACCATTCTTTTATATTTTCATTTATTCTTTGAAAATTCATAAATTTATACAGTGTATTAAAATATATATTTTATTACATGTATTATTTAGTGTATGTGTGTGTGTGTGTGTGTGTGTGTGTGTGTGTGTGTGTATGTGTGTGAGTTCACATGCCATGGTGCACCGGTGGAGGCTGGAGGACAACATACCAAAGTCAGCTTTCTTCTTCCACCACAAAGAACCCAGAAATGGAAACTTGCGCCTTAGGTTTGGTGGAGAGTGTCTTTTCATGCTAAAGCCATCTCTCTGGCCCTATGTACAGAATATTTGATCAAAGCCATCTCTCTGGCCCTATGTACAGAATATTTGATCATGTCCACCTACCATTATTTTATTCTAATCCTCTCTAGCACCCCTGCCTATCACCCTATTGATTTTACATTCTCTAAATACTCTGTTATTAATGATCTCCCGAGTCTAATTAGTGCTGCCCATATGTGCATAAGTGTGAGGCCATCCACTGGAGCACAGACAACTACGCTTAACAATGTCAGAGAATTTCCTTTCTATCTCCATCTTATTCAAATGAACAGAATTGCACTTATTTTAATGAAATTGGCTTGTGTAGCAGAAGTACATTTAAATTCTGTTTTTTATGCTTAAACTTCTTTTGTGAGTATTATGGCATTAAAGTTCTTGTAAATGTAATTTTTAAGAGGAATATGGTTTTCTGATTTGTGGTTATGTCATAATTTGTTTAACTATTTGTGGCATGGAACAAAGAAAGTTCTCTTCACTTTTGGTTCTTCCTTTTCCCTTACTACAAACTTTTACTTTTCCTATAAAGACGTGTTAATTGTAAAAATTGCTGTGTGGCACTGTTATATTTCTGTATATGTTTGTACTGTGCATTGATTATGTGCACTGTATCTATTCTTCCACTTTCCAGCCCCTTCTCAGTCTCTAATAGTTTTCTTTTTAATTTAGAAGCAGGCAAGTGAGACATTTTATATGTCCTTAAGGGGAGGGATGATCTTTAACAATCTTAAATGTGTTGTTTTTTGCTCAAAGCTCTGGATTGATTTTCTCCACATAGGTCACAGATGCTCACAAGCCAAGGAAAGTATAAGTCCTCTCTGTGATTGTATTGGTTTAATAACAATGGTTTCTTATGACTTCCTTTGCCCTTATCCTGTTCCCACAGGCTGTACAGAATGCACTTCATTCTGTGCTTCCCCTTTGCAATCACCTCATTTTAAATCCAACAGCTTTCATACCTGGACTGACTTTCCTATCACTTGCCCCTTCAGCTTTTTAGTTTGCTTTTCAAAGTAGTTTGTTATTCATAACTTTCATGTTTTCTTTCTTCATCCCTTCTTTTCTTCCTCCTTTGTTCCTTCTCTCCTATTTTCCTTCCTCTTTCTCTCCATTTTCCAGATTTAATAAGGTATAATGAATAGATAAAAATCACATACATTGCCATTGTAATATGCTGTTTTGATGTTTGCAGAATAGTTGAAATGATTATCACAGTTGAGCTAATGACATCATCCATCACTTCACATTGCTGTATTCTTGTCAGTGATAACATTTAAGACTGATCTTAGCAGTTTTCACATGTATGCTGCCTTATTATTCACTACAGTCATGCTGCTGTACCAACATCCTAAGGCAGCTAAATAAACTGGAAGATGGTAAATGATAAACAGCACTTTTGGTGGTTTGAATGAGAACGACTCCCGTAGGCTCATATGTTTGCGTACTTGGCCCTTAGTTGGTGGAACTGTTTGGAAAGGGTTAAGAGGTGTGGCTTTGCTGTGGAAGTTTGAGCTTTGAGATTCCAAAAGCTCATGTCATTCAGAGTTACCCTTTTTCTTGTCTTGGTTTTTTTTTTTTTTTTTTTTTTTTGGTCTCAAGATGTTAGAAGTTACAGTTTAGAGGACCAGAATTCCATTAACACAACATTTGGTAGGACACTCTCATCTTCAAATCCCATCTCAAAGCCCAGTCTATCTAACACCTGGTAACTGCAGAGGCTACCTGAGAACCACAGTATCTAAGCACCTATTGGATCAAGAGGTGAGTGACACTTCACCCAGCCTAGCCAGAGAGCCAGGTCTTTGTGATCTAGGACTTAGAGTACAACCCTTGGAATACCACTTCCACCCATCTCTCCCCTAAATCCAGGCCAGCAGGGAAAGCACCAGTGGACCAGAATTTTCCAATAAAACTTCATTTTTTGGACACCCCCATCTATAAATTCTGCCACAACTCCCAATTCATCCCATTACCCAGCAACTTCAGTGGCTACCTGAGACCTACAGTATGTTAGTACCTATTGGATCAAGAGTGGCTACCTAGGACCAAAAGTTTGGCAGCACCTATTGCATCAAAAGCCCCTAGTAGATCAAGAGCTTCTACTGTACTAAGAGCTCATATTGGACCAAAACTGGAACCCTATGACATAAAAACAATTATTAGATTAGGAACAGCTCACTGTAACATGGAATATACTACCTCCAAGTGGACTAAGAGCCCAGATTTAACCAAGAGAGGCTTCCTGAGAAACAGACACAGCCAGAACAGATTTTACCAAGATCAGCACCATAAGATACAGACAAATCTTGCATTGATCCAAGGAAGCAATGGGCAGATGCCAGTGCAAGAATAAATATAACAACATAAAGGACAGAAAACACCAGAATCTGGTAGTTCTACAACAGCAAGACTTGTATATGCCAATGTATAAAAGCAGAAAGAAATGACATTATAAACAACTTTATGAACATAATATAAGCCTTAAAAGAGAAAATATAAAAAGCCCCTTAAAGAATTGAAGGAAAAGACAAACAAAAAAACCCAGAAAAGATAACAAATTTCTTCAAGAAAATAAAACCAAAGAACACCAAGAAAAAGCAATAAAACAGGTGAAGGAAACAGTTTAAGATCTAAAACTTGAAACATAGCTAATAAAGAAGACACAAACTGAAGGAATACCAGAAATGAAAATCTGAAGAAATGAACAGAAACCACGAATCCATGGGGGCCAGGAATAAGAATGGAATAGGGAATGCGGAGTGTAATGCTGTGGTTTGAGTGAGCAAGTCACCCATAGGTTCATGTATTTAAATATTTAGCCTTGGTGGAATTGTTTGGGAAGGATTAAGATGTGTGGAAGATGGGCACAACTGGAGTTTATCTTTAAAGTTTCAAAGTTCATGTCATTCCCAGCCAGCTCTATCTCTGCCTCAGGGTTATTGTCATGGAGATATAAATATCAGGTATTCTCAGTGCCTGCCTGCCACCTGCCATGTTCTCTACCATAATGGCCATAGACTCACTACCTGAAACTGTAGACCCTAATAAACTGTTTCTTTTATCAGTTGCCTTGGTCATGTATCTTATTACAGTAATAGAAAAGTAATAAAGAGCACCTTATGGTTCATGAGTTCTAGCCTGTCATGAGAAAGGTATATAGAAATGTTTCTATGTATACTGAGATTCACTCATAACTGACACCCCATTTGGGGAGTTTTTTTCCCATTTCAAAGGCAAAGTATATAGGCAGCACAGTAGGAGACAGTGTAGACAAGAATGGCAAGGAGAAGCAAGATACTTGAATCTCACCTTGGCCTTGACTTGCAATGAGTCTTTAGATTCATGTAAATTATCTAAACCTCAATTTATTCATCTGTAGTCTAGCATAGGCTTTGGTAAGGACTAAAATGTAATATATCTAAGAGTTGAGATTGGTCCTAGAAGGTCAAAGCAGTCAATAAATGGTAGTGAGGGTCATCGTTTTAGCTGCTTCTTATCTTCTTTCTACAGTGTTTATGTTTCTACAGTTAGAAGGTAAAAATTAAAGAAATGCTATTGCTTACACGTATCTGTATAATCTAGGTAAGTTTGGGCTTACATTAAGGAATAGAAACTTTGATCATGGAGTCAATGAGGAGTAGCAGGTCAGGTGTGAGTATACTGACATACTTGGAGAGATGATCTTAGCTTTCTACATTCTCCATACTCATAGAGTGGCTCTGGAGCACATGCTGGACAATACTCTTTTCTGGAAGCTGCTTAACTGCTTGCCCTAGGCTTTGGAACAGGACTGGAGCTCATATCCTCACTCACTCAGATAGCTGTGACCTTCATTTCACACCTGCAGCTGTTCTCTGTAAGCCAAATATGTATGTACCAGGTGCAGAAAAGTCCTTCCCTGTGAAGAGCAATGTGGAGTAATATCTGCTCATAAATGTACTCATCTCATCTCAGAGCAATGCATTTCCAGGCTGCCTGGCTGCTCCATGCTGTTCTTTCAGGCAGAACAGCAGTGGGACTAAATCACCTTCCAGAAGCACCTTGTGGCAATTTGCTAATTATTTTGTGATGCCAGGTCAGCTATAAAATTGTCTTTCCTGCTGTTTTCCATCTCAGAGCCATGTGACAAAAAAGACCATTTCCCAAAATAACATGGGAGTGCCTAGCTGGTCAGGGAGAGGCATTTGGAATCTTCTGGTTTGGTTGCTTTGCATTCATTCTTCTTGTATTTCCTTCTTCTGGTCCCATGTTTTGCTTTTTCTTGGAGTTTTTCTATTGTTGATGTCATATAGTACAAGAAGCTGAGTGGCTTACGACAGCTGGGACGAAGTCTTCCTGTCTCTGCTGCGGCGGATGACCAACTCCATTTCCTCCGTTTCTGTTGTTTCCAGCCACACTTCATGTTCCAAGAAAAGGTTCATAGAGGTGCCTCTCTAACATCTACCTTAACTGTCAGTTACTTTTCTCTTTGTGCCTATTCGTCTGTGTGTCTTCTCTAATAAAGACATTGGCTATATTATATTAAGAACCCACCCTCCTCCAGTGTGATTTCATCTTAACTAATTGCATATATAATTATCTTGTTTGTACATAAGGTTATATCTTATAGGGCGTCTGGGTTAGAAGATAAACATTTTTTTTTCGGAGGGAAAAATTCAATTTATAATAGAAAATTCCCAAGAATGCTCATTTTGACAGCATGAATGCCTTTTCTAATTATTCTTCATGACTGAGACTAGTTAGAAGCTGTTTGAACAGTGTTCACTGGGACTTGGGGAGGTGATTTAGGTTTACAAAGTACTTGTAAAAGTTAGGAGCTGTGGTGGGCATCTGTAACCCCAGCACTGGCATAGGTCATAGAGATAGGCAGATTTTAATAGGTAGTCTAGCCAAATTGGTCATCTCCAGATTAAGTGAGAAATCATGTCTCAAAAAGTAAGGTAGAAAGGACCTGTGAAGGCATCAAATGTCAACCTCCTATCTCCAATTCATTCTCACACATGCACACATGGTCAGGCAAAAACACACAGGTACATCTCACCCACTCACTGTGTTCAGTGCAGGTAACAGGTAGAAAGACAAGGACTCAACTTCAAACTTACATTAACTGCATGCATATGTGTATGGTCTTGAGCACTCCTGTTGGGCTGTTTTTGTTTGTTATAATGATCACAGTCTATAATTCTAGTACAGTGTCAGGATCCAATCAAGAAAGAGGAGTCACATCTGAATGAGTCAAAGATCACATTCAATGGCCTCCCTCATTCTCATAGCACCTCTCCAGTGATAAAATTCTTGTTTCTAAGTGGAGAGAAAAATTACATGGTCATATGATAGTATTGCAAAGAAGTTAAAATTCTGAGGATTATTTATTTTGTAGAAAACCCTGTTTTATTTTATTTTTTCCTAAATTCAATTTACACACCAACCACAAATCCCCTTCTCATCCCACCTCTGGCTCCCTCCCAGCCTTCCTCTCGACTGCCTCTCCCCACATCCTCTCTTCAGAAAAGGTAAGGCCTCCCATGGGGAATTAGCAAAGTCTGGTACATTCAGTTGTGGTATAACCAAACCCCTCCCCATCTCCCGCCCTTAGAATCAAGGCTGTGCAAGGTGTCCCTCCATAGATAATTGGATTCCCAAAAGCCAGCACATGTACTAGAAATAGATCCTAAACCCACTGATAGGGGCCCCTTAAACAGACCAAGTTACACAACTGCCTTATGCAGAGGGCCTAATCGGGTCTCATGCAGACTCCAGAGCTTGTGGTTGTTGGTCTAAAGTTCCTGAGTTCCTATGAGCTTGAAACCCTGCCCTCTTTTGGTCAAACCAGTCAAGTGTGAAATTTACTGGAGATCTTGAGAGATACAATATATTGTGGGATACTTTGCCCTTTTTATTTACTTGATGAGTTTCATCTGACATTCCTCAGATGCTATGCTGATTTTATATATCACGTTGTGTGTAGAAGCACTTCCTGCTCACCTTTCCTCCCCATTTCCAACATCCATGGATGTACACCATCCAGCTTGAGAGTCTCTGGTCAGTAAAAACCCCATTTAAGTGTTCTGAGATTTTGAGACTCTTACATTCCTTATGTATATTGCAAGGGCATATTTAGCATCATAGAAGGAACTGTGGTTTTGAATTTAGCTGTGTGGATTGGGCTTTTCATTTCTTTAATTAGACCATAAAATATTTGGACTTGACAACTTCTAAGGTTCTCTTCCAAGTCCAGGCTTCTAGGACTCTGGTTTACAATGATTTTCTAAATTGCTTTCAAGTGTTGATCAGGGTGTTAACCATGCTTTTAGGATACCGATGTGAGTTGGCATTTTCTTCAGTTTTCCTGACAAAAGTCTTCTGTAGCATGAAGGATTTTCCTTAGTCTTTGACCTCTAAGCTCATCAGGCTTGTCAATGCCTGTGGCTCAGCAGTCACCTTGTAAAGTGAAATGGCCACTTTGCATTTCTTTCTGCCAATATTCAAACTCTCCAAAGGCTGTCCCAGAGGTTATTGATGAGGGCTATGGCCCAATGTGATCTCTAATATTTGTGTAGCTCTTTATACTTTCACAATGAATTCATGAGCACTCATTTATTTAATCCCCATGATAATCTGGAGATAGGCTCTCCTGACATTTCTGTTCTCATTTGAAGAATGAGAAAACCAAGGAACACTGAAGCTATGCCACCTTAACAAGGTCACAGAGTAAGCCAGTGCCAGACAGAAGACCAGAATACAAATTTTTTGGCTTGTAGTTCAGGTTTCTTTCCAGTACATTGCATTTGAACCGAACTGCAAGATGAAGAAAGAAAAAAAATTTAACATATACATACCACATGCCAGATAATTTATCAGACAGGATTAAAATTACCAGAGCATATATTTGATTCCAAAACCTGAATATTTCCATTCTCTAGTGTGTCCTTATTGATGCTTGGCAGCAGACTGTAAGCCTGAACTATGCCATGTAAACTTCATCAAATTTGGTGAGTTTCAAAGGACAATTCAGATACTCACTAGTGAGGGCCCAGTGCATTTAGTGGGGGAGATACTTAGTGCAATCATCTTGTGCCTTGCAGGGAGATTCTACTGTAGATGGTTGAGGAGGAAGGGAAGCTGTAAGGAGAAATGTTATCTCTTCCACTAAAAGGAGTATTATTTTTCCTCTCATCTGAATGAATGGTGTACTATTGCAGTTGCCAGGAATTCTTTGTGGATTTTTCATTTGGCCTTGGATGAGTCCACAGTACTATTGCTAGGGCCTGACCTGAAGAATGTGCTTTCAGATCTCTACAAATGTGCTTTCTTTATTTTCCTCATGGATTGTTGGGAGGATCAGACATGGTTATGTAGGAGATTGTATTAGGGAAATGTAACTCATAGCAAAAACTGCATCATGGCTTTGTGAGAGAATCACTTGGAGTATAGGACCAAGCTACTGATTTCCACCTTGTTTGATGTTTTTGAGGCTTCTATTGGGTATTCTTTTTAGAATGCTGAACCCAGTATCTTGGTCTTTTAATGATTGGTCTTGTATGAGAAGCTGTTTCTTTTTTTTCCCCCTTTATTATTATTATTATTATGAACAAAGAAGTCACACTTTCTAACCTTGTATATCCTTATTCAAGGTCCCTTCCCCTTCCCATCACATCAAGTCATTCTTTCTTCTCCACAAATCCTCATCCCTTCCCTGGGCAGGCAGCAGACAGTCCCATGGTCCCACTGCCCCAATATTGCTTAGTTCATTCTCCACTCCTGGCAGATCCAGCTTTCTCCCCCCTCCCTCAAGAGTGAGTCAGGTGTTCCTCTAAGGGGAGTGGGATCCAAGGTGTCAGTCAGTCCAGGATGTTTCTGACCCCAAGCTGTTCAGTGGTTGTAGTTTGCAGCTTGGGCATGCTTTGCTTTTTTCTTGTTTGTTTGTTTAGAGTCCAATAATGAGTGAGTACATCCCTGCTTATCTTTCTGAGTTTGTGATACCTCACTCAGTAGGATATTCTCTAAATCCATCCATTTGCCTGCAAATTTTAGGATATCATTTTTTCTTACTGCTGAGTAGTACTCAATTGTGTAGATGTACCCCAGTTTGTTAATCCATTCTTGAGTTGAGGGACCCTAGCCCTAACCCTAACCCTAACCCTAACCTTTTGGAGTGTCACTGTGCATCTTTAGGGTATACAAACAGAAGTGGTATTGCTGGGTCCTTAGGGAGATTGATTCTCAATTTTCTGAGAAACCACCATACGGCATTCCAAAGTGGCTGAACAAGCTTACACTCCCACCAACAATGGAGGAGTGTTCCCCTTGATCCGCATCCTCTCCAACATAGGCTGTCCTCTGTGTCTTTTATCGTGGCCAATCTTACAGGTGTCAGATGGTATCTCAAAGTTGTTTTGATTTGAATTTCTATGATGGATAAAGATGATGAGCACTTTTTCAGGTGTCTTTCAGCCATTCATAATTCTTCTGCTGAGAATTCCCTTTTTAGATCTGAACCCCATTTATTGATTGGGTTTTTCAAGGTTTTGGGCTGTAGATTCTTGAGTTCTTTATGTATCTTAGAGATAAGTCCTCTATCACTTGTAGGGTTGGTGAAAATATTTTCCCATTCTGTAGGCTATCGTTTTGTCTTATTGACAGTGTCCTTGGCTTTACAGAAGCCTCTTAGCTTCAGGAGATCCCACTTATTGATTGTTGGTCTTAGTGTCTGTGCCACTGGTGTTATATTTAGGAAGAGGACACCTGTGCCAATTCGTAGAAGTATATTTCCCACTTTCTTTTCTATCAAGTTCTAAGTGGCTGGGTTTATGTTGAGGTTTTTGATCCACTTGGATTTGAGTTTTGTGCAGGGTGACAGGCTTGGATCTATTTGCATTTTTCTACATACTTCCACCCAGCTATGCCAACACCATTTATTAAATATACTATCTTTTTTGCTTTGAATATTTTGGGCCTCTTTGTCAAAGATCAGGTGTTCATAGGTTTTGGGTTAATGTCTGGATCCTCAATTCTATTCCACTGATCCACAAGTCTGTTTTTATGCCAGTACCAGGCTGTTTTTATTACTGTAGCTCTATAGTATAACTTGAAGTCAGGGATGGTGATACCTCCTGAGGTTCTTTTGTTGAGTAAAATTGTTTTGCCAATCCTGGCTTTCCTGTTATTCCAAATGAAATTGAGTATTGTTCTTCCAAGGTTCAAAAATATTGTGTTGGGATTTTGATGGGCATTGCATTGAATCTGTAGATTGCCTTTGGTAGAATTGCCATTTTTACTATGTTGATCCTACCAATCCAGGAACATGGGAGAGCTTTCCATTTTTCTGATAGCCTTTTCAATTTCTTTCTTCAGTGACTTAAAATTTTTGTCAAATAGATCTGTTACTTTTTTGGTTATAGTTTCTCCAAGGTATTTAATACTATTTGCTGCTATAATGAAGGGTAATGATTCTCTTATTTCTTTTTCAGCTCTTTTATCTTTAGTGTATAGAAGGGCTACTGATTTCTTTGAGTTAATCTTGTATCCTGCTACATTGCTGAAGGTGTTTATTAGCCGTAGCAGTTCCTTAGAAGAATTTTGTGGGTTACTTATGTATACAATCATATCATCTGCAAATTGAGATAGCTTCACTTCTTTTTTTCCAATTTGTATCCCCTTAATCTCCTTTCGTTCTCTTATTGCTTTAGCTAAAACTTCAAGAACTATATTGAAAAGATAGGGGGAGAGAGGACATCCTTGTCTATTTGCTGATTTTAATGGTATTGCTTTGAGTTTTTCTCCATTAAGTTTGATACTGGCTGTCAGCTTCTTGTAAATCGCCTTTATTATATTTAGATATTCTGCCTGTATTCCTGATCTCTCCAGGGCTTTAAGCATAAAGGAGTGTTGAATTTTGTCAAAGGCTTTTTCAGCATCTAAGGATATGATCATGTGGTTTTCTTCCTTTAATTTGTTTTTATGATGGATAACGTTTATGGTTTTTCACATATTAAACCAGCCCTGCGTTTCTGGGATGAAGCCTACTTGGTTATGGTGGATGATATTTTTTATACATTGTTGTATATGATTTGCTAAAATTTTGTTGAGAATTTTCACATCAATATTCATGAAGGAAATTGGTCTGTAATTCTCCTTCTTGTTGTGTCTTTGAGTGGCTTCGGTAATAGGGTAATTGTGGCCTCATAAAAGGAATTTGGCAATATTCCTGCAGTTTCTACTGTGTGAAATAGTTTGAGGAGTAACGGTAGTAATTCTTCTTTGAAAGTCTGGTAGAATTCAGCACAAAAACCATCTGGACCAGGCCTTTTATTTTTGGGGAGGCTTTTAATGACAGCTTCAATTTCCTTAAGGGTTATAGGCCTGTTTAGGTAATTAATCTGATCTTCATTTAATTTTGGTAGATGGTACCTGTCCAGTAAGCTGTCCATTTCTTTGAGGTTTTCCATTTTTGTGGAATACAGATTTTCAAAGTATGATCTGATAATTCTCTGTATTTCCTGGGGGTCTGTTGTTATGTCCCCTTTTTCATTTCTGATTTTGTTGATTTGAACACTCTCTCTCTGTTTTTTGATTAGTTTGGCTAAGGCCTTATCTATCTTGTTGCCTTTTCAAGGAACCAACTCTTAGATTTGTTGATTCTTTGTATTATTCTTTTTGTTTTAATTGTATTGATTTCTGCTCTAAGTTTGATTATTTCCTGCCATCTATTCCTTCTAGGTGAGTTCGCTTCTATTTGTTCTAAGGCTTTCAGCTGAGCTTTTAGGTCTCTCATGTAAGATTTCTCTAGGTTTTTCATGTAGGCATCTAGAGCTATGAATTTTCCTCTTAAGACTGCTTTCATTGTGTCCCACAAGTTTGGATATGTTGCGGATTCATTTTCATTAAATTCTAGGAAGACTTTAATTTCTTTCTTAATTTCTTCCTTGACCCAGAGATGGTTCAGCTGAGTGATGTTTAGTTTTCATGAGTTGGTAGGCTTTCTTTGACTTTTGATGTTTTTGAACTCTAACTTTAGGCCCTGGTGGTCCGATATGTTACAAGAGATTATTTTCATTTTTTTTGTATCTGTTGATATTTGCTTTATGACCAATTATGTGGTCAATTTTGGAGAAAGTTACATGAGGAGCTGAGAAATATGTATAGTCCTTTGCATTTGGGTGGAAGCTTTTGTAGATACCTATTAAATCCATTTCTATCATAACCTCTTCTAGACTCCTTATTTCTCTGCTGAGCCTCTGTCTGGTTGACCTATCCAGGGTTGAAAGTGGGGTATTGAAGTCTCCCACTATTAGGGTATAAGAATTGATGTGGGATTCAAGCTTTAGCAGTGTATCTTTTACATAGGTAGGTGCCCGTATATTAGGGGCATAAATATTCAGAATTCAAATTTCCTCTTGATCAATATTTCCTGTGATGAATAAGTAATGACCATCTTGGACCCTTTCAATTGCTTTTAGTTTTAAGTCTATTTTGTTAGATATTAGGATTGCAACCCCTGCTTGTTTCTTAGGACCATTTGACTGGAAAATCTTTTCCCAACCCTTTATTCTAAGCCTGTTTCTCTCTTTGTGGTTTAGGTGTGTTTCTTGTAGGCAACAGAAGGATGGCTTCTGTTGTTGTATCTATCCAGTTAGTATGTTACGTTTTATAGGAGAGTTGAGTCCATTGATATTAAGGGAAATTAGTGACCATTGATTGATATTTCCTGCCACTTTTGGTGGTAACTTGTTTGTCTTTCCTTTCTCTGGAGTATTCTTCTGTGAAATTATTGATTGTTTGTTTTTTCATGGGTGTATATGGGGTCCTTAGGTTGGAGTTTTTCCTCTAATACTCTCTGTAGCGCTGGATTGGTTGATAGATATTCTTTCAGTCTGACTTTGTCATGCAATATCTTGTTTACTCCGTCTACGGTGATTGATAATTTTGCAGGGTATAGTATTCTAGTTTGGCAGCCATGTACTTTTAGTGTCTGTGTAACTTCTGACCAAGCCCTTCTAGCTTTCATTGTTTCCATTGAATAGTCAGGTGTTACTCTGATGGGTCTGCCTTTATATGTAAGTTGGCCCTTTTCTTTAGCAGCTCTTAAAATTTTTTCTTTGTTCTATATGTTTTGTGGCTTGATTATAATGTGGTGTGCTGACTTTTTTTGGGGGTCATATCTATTTGGTGTTCTGTAAGCTTCTTGTATCTTTATAGGCATTTCCTTCTTCAGGTTAGGAAAGTTTTCTTCTATGATTTTATTGAAAACATTATTTGTGCCTTTGAGCTGGTATTCGTCTCCTTCTTCTATTCCTATTATTCTCAGATTAGGTCTTTACATGGTGTCCCAGATTTCCTGAACATTTTGAGTTATGGCTTTTTTGGTTTTAGTATTTTCTTTGACTGATATATCTATTTGAGCTACTGAGTCTTCCACTTCAGAGATTCTATCTTCCATCTCTTGAACTGTGCTGGTTATGCTTGTATCTGTGCTTCCAGCTTTTTTTTTTCAGGTTTTCTATTTCCATCTTTGCCTCATTTTGTGCCTTTTTTATTGTTTCTATTTCAGTTTTTAGTTCCTGGCATGTTTCTTTCATAGATTTGTTCATCTCTTCCAATTTTTTGTTTGTTTTTTCTTCTATTTCTTTAAGGCATTTTTTTCATATCTTCTTTGAGAGCTTCAATGATTATCATAAAGGAATTTTTGGTGTTGCTTCCTTCTGTTTCCTTTTCATTGCTCAGTTCAGTTCTTGTAGTTCTATGATTGCCACTTTCTTCTGTAGTTATCTTGTTGTTCTTTACATTATTATATATATTTTTGGACTAGCGTCTGCCCATGGCTTCAGTGGTTCACGATTAGGTTTCTTCTAGTCAGTTGTGGCACATGGGCTTGTGTGTCTTCTGTCACCTCTGAATAAAAGGTCTCTTCAATCTCTACCTCGTCTCTGAGTAGGGGACTGGATTGCAAGTCTTCCATTCTTCTCTGATTAATCAGTTGGAGGAAGGTGGCTGTGCAAATTCCCTCAGCAGAAGCTGGGGGGACCCTGGCAGACCGAATGTCTCTCTGTCTGCTACAGAGTGTGTGGGGACAAACTCTACACACAGCCCCTGCTCCCGGAACCGGAATCTGACTGGAACACAATTTTCCCTGGCAAGAATTCAGGCACTGGGGCCTGCTGAACCCACCTCACCTTTGGGCGGAGTTTGAGACTGTCTTTCAGAGTCCTCAGTCCTTATCCATTTGATGATCCACTGGAGGTGGCTGGTTGTGCAAAATCCCTCAGCAGCAGCTGGGGGGACTCTGGTAGACTGAGTTTATCTCTGTCTGCTACAGCGTGTATGGGGACAAGCTCCACAGACAGCCCCTCGTCCCAGAACTGGAACCCAACCCAAGCTGTCTCTTCTCATCTTTGAGCTTTTGATTTTGTTAAGATATTTGAAAAAAATATTTTCTTATGAAATGGTTTATGATCTTCAAAATCGCATCTGTAAATATCCCAAACAAAAACTAATTTTTCTTTGGCTTTAGTGGCATGTGTCCTAGCTGTTTTATTTGAGCGTGTCTGACGTTTCTTCCTTCTGGGAACTTTCTCCCCTCTCTTTCTGTATTTCTGGTGGGATTGATAATGATCTGGTCTTGCCTTACTTTTGTGTTTTTCTTGCAGAAATTGGTTCAAAGATGCAATGGGAGTCTAGAAAAGTCAACCATAGCATTTGCTAATGTTTGCTTTCCTCACTGGTGGATGGAGAGCAACACTCAGGTTGCTAGCTGTAAGCAAGATTGAACCTGGAACTGATGCTGGGATCTTTGATGTCTGGTAGGAACAGCCTTCTGGGGATGAAACCTCCACAATGGGAAGCAGAACAACAGAACACAGGAAGAATGATTCAAACAATTGTTTTTTGTTTCATACAAATACACAATGTATTTTGATGATATTCTATCCCTAATCCCCTCTGTCAACCCCTTCCCATTTCTTTTATTTACTTACCTTTCATTCTATTTTTTTCTGAACAAATTCTTTCCAGCCAGTTTCCTAGTGGTTGCACAATTGAAGACCATGACACTCCCTCCCACAGCAATTGTTAACAATTAATAGCTCCCCAGGAAGTGGTAGGGCTTTCTTGGTACCTCTTGTATCCATGAGGGGATGTTGAAGGGGCCAGTCATGCAGGTTAGCATTACTACTGAGTGTTCGTAATTGCAGTGCCTGTGTCCTATCTGGATGGCAACACTTCATGGTACACCATCTGAAATTTTGGCTCATATACTAAGAAGAAAACATTTCTAACCACACATTTGTACATCTCTATATACTTAACCACACTTAATCCTATCTTTAGCCTAATTGCTTTCTTTCCTAATGCCTAAGTGCCTCTTTAGTTGTTTGGATATGACCCTCATAGACTCATGTGTTGAAGGCTTGGCCCACAGAGAGTAGCACTATTAGAAGGTGTAGCCTTTTTGGAATTTATATGGCCTTATTGGAGGAAATGTGTCAATGTGGGAGTGGGCTTTCAGGTTTCATATGCTCAAGTCATTTTCTGTGTTATAGTTTAGTTCTGCTACCTGCCAGTCAAGATGTAGAACTCTCAGCTCCTGGAGACATAGCACCACATCTGACTGCACACCACTATGCTCCTCACCATGATGATAATGAACTAAATTTCTGAAGCTGTAAGCAAGCCCTAATTAAATGTTTTTCTTTATGATTTCCATTGTCATGGTGTCTCTTTACAGCAATAGAAACCTAAACTAAGATAGCCTCTATAGTCCAAGTTTATTTATACTGTTATGTAACAGGTCTCCAGATCTTATTACCATTAAAACCATGTTGCACACTCCATTCTGACCTTAGGACCCAGCATGTAAGCCCCAATAGCTGACAAAATAGAAACAAAAATTTAATCCATCAAAATTATGCAAATAGTGCATGATTCCAGGATCCATGGAAGTCCCTAAATGTACTATCTTTGCTTTTTGGGTTCTGTAGTTTTGCATCTCACTAATTTTTCTTGCTAACCACAGTGTGTTAACCAGGATGTGTTTTTTTTATGCATAAAAGACAAAATACGGTGAGGCTCGAGGCTTCTTGATTTGGGCAAGTTCCCAATTCAGACTTTGGGCGATACAGACTTTCCATCTGGCTTTAAGTGTCATGTGTCCTCAGGTGGAGTTACCTTGCAACAGGAGGACAGACGTGGGATGGTCTTCCAGCCTTGCTACAAAGCTAGACGTTTTTGGAGAAATTACTCAACTGATCTGATTTCTAGTTCTTCTTATTTGCTAATGGGAATGCTCCTAACAACTTTCCAGGGCCTCTGGGAGGATAATGTCATCAGTTCCCAGTGTTGTTAAACGGCAGTTTTTTTCCCCTTATCTGGAAAATTCACAATAGAAAGAATGTTCTTCAAAGTTTCTAGAGGAGCCAGTGGCCAGATGAAATTCATCACCAATTCAGGCGGCATATTAGGCTTGTAGAATGTTTAAGGCTTCAAGAAGGATTATGAACTCAGCTTTGTTTGTTGTTCTTTTGTGATGAGATTATTTTTATGTTTTTCATATACATAATTGGCCTCAGATGAACACATAGATTTATTATCTGTGCAATCTTATAGTCAATTCATAGTGTTAGTTCACTTTGTGACAATAAAGTTATATATGAACATCTGCTTTGTTATTGTGCCAGAGAAACAAACAGGATCTAAATTTTCTCAATTATTGATTGAAAGGTTCATATACTCTGAAATTTGTGGTACTTTATAGTAATACCAGGAAAAACTAAAGAAACAAGTCTTTTTTTCTCTTTCCACTGAGGCTGTAGTTCAGTAATATTGCTTATTCAAGTTACGGCCTTTTGAGGACAAAAAATGGTTTAACTTGGAAGCCAAAGCATTGAACTGAAACTGACTAACCTAGACACTTACTTGAGAAGGACTCTGAGCTCACATATGGAATCTACAGAAAGCAAACCATGACTAGTTTATGGGTTCATCTCTCTCTGTGTATTGAGATATGTTGCTATGTTTTCCAAAACAACATGGATTCTACTGCTGATCACCTTTTTACCACTTTGTAAAATGTTGGCAGAGCTCAAGAAGAAATGGTAGGAAAGAGTGGCATGTATTAAACACCTCTTTTGTTTTAGGGTTGCTATTGCTATGAAGAGACATTATGGTCATGGCAACTCATTCAGAAAAACATTTAATTCGGGCTGGCTTACAATTTCAGAGGTTAAATTCATAATTATCATGGTGGGACATTGCCACATTCAAGTAGACACAATGCTGGAGAAGGGGGCTAAGGGTCCTAAATCTTAACCTGAAGCCAACAGAAAGTGAACTGTGTCATACACTGGGTGTAGTTATAGCTTATGTGAGACCTCAAAGCCTACTCCCACAATGACACACTATCTCCAACAAAGCCACACTTACTTCAACAAGGGTAAACCGACTAATAGTACCACTCCCTAAGGGCTAAGCATTCAAATGAGTCTATGGGTGCCATACCTATTCAAATCAGCACAGAATTCTGTATGTTCCCAGGATTTTACTTCTGTTTTAACCATTAACTTAATACAATAGATAACAATCACAACTTGTCTCTGATCACTGAAGATATGACCATCCATTGTCACTGTGTAAATATCTTGACATCTGGGATTGTTAGTCTTCATTCCTGCATTTTTATCACCTCTGATTCTCCATAACCTAGTACAATACTTGTTATGGTTATAATAGTCATTCAGTTATACCACCCATTTCAAGTCTTCGACTCTACTCTGTGAAAGTACCCCTAGCAATAAACAAAATATCTTTAAAAGTTATGTTATCTTATTTCTACTTAAAAATTCCCAAGGACTTCAGATAACTAATGGAAAAAGCCTAAATTTTTAATGTTTTGTTTTGGTGAAGCAAGTCTTTGGAAGCTTTTTCTCTGACTCATAGTCATGATATTGTTTTTTTGTCCTTTATTATTCCATACCTCTGAAAGGAGGCTATGACTGAGCTCCTCAGGAATAGTGGAAAAGCTAGAGAATAGTACAGTGATGAAAATATTTTGTGTGTAGAATTGGAGCCTTGTGGACCATATCCAGAATGTACAACAGTGTTGATAATAACCAACCTTATGTGAATGATGTATTCTTACTGTTTGGGAAGTACAAGTTCTCTCATTATCCCATGAGAACTCCAAATATCTTGACATATGCTAGGAAAAAATGTAAAAAAGAGGGCTCAAGGTTTCACAACCACTGGATAGCTTGGGATCTGAAACACCTTGGACTGGCACCTTGGAACCTATTCCCTCCAGAGGAACACCTGACCCAGTCTTGATGTTGGGGTGAGGAAAGTGAATTTGCCTGGAGTGGATGCTGAACTAAGCCACCTTGGGACCTTGGGACCTCCTGCCCTTGCTGAGGAGGAGATAAAGTGATGGAGAGAAGTGTGAGTGACTGGGAGAGGGGGAAAGGAGTCTGAACAAGGGGAAACATGAATAAAAAATATGACTTTACTCATAAAAATGCTAACAATCACCACAATGTAGATCAAAAGTATAAAGTTCTACCTTTCTATTTTTTTGCAAATACAGGATGTACGCAATGAAAAAAGTAAAAAAGTAAAAATAATTCATGCAAAGAACAAAGAAGAAAAAAAAAAAGGAGGGCTCACACAGCAAAGGCTTCCTTTCCAAAAGAAAGACATACGGGAAGTCAGTCTGGTCTCTTTTTGTAAGACAGACTATACAGTAGAGTATTCTCATAATTCTGTCCTATGTCAATAGAAGTGATTTGTGGGGAGACTCTTCTTTCTCTTACAGGAATGAGAGGTGAGGGTGCATGCATCAGGGTTTCATAGTCTTTGGCTAGTGAAGAGAGAGATTTTTAAAATCAGTAATATCTATGCATGGACCAATGGGCCAGAAGCTATGATAGTATCTCAAACATCATAGCTAACTTACATCATAGCTAACTTTGACCTTTGTGAAGCAAAGCTTGACCCATCTCTCCCTGCCCAAATGCACCATTCATATTCATTGAACTCACTTTTTCTATCCATTAAAACAATGAGAATAGTTGCTTTTATCATAGAAAATGAAGTTGGAAGAAAGGGGGACTCAAGAGATTTGCATAGAGGTTTAATTTAATTGGACAAGAGTTTGAGAGATAGCAGATAACATGTAGGATCATGTGCAGAAAGGGGCACTGAACCCAAAGGGCATGTAGGGTTAGGTGCAAAAGAGGTCACAGAATAAAGAAAAAGACACTGTAAATGGGAGACATGGTATAAATAGAGCACTAAGAAAAGTGTACTGGTTTAGGTTGATACTTTTGAGAGGCACTGTGATTATTTTTAATCTTCAAAACTGAAAAGGATGAGCATAAATATCTCTTGTAAACCTAAAGAGAACAACTGAGTTAGATACTCAAAGAATGTAATACAAATATGGTAGGAGAGGTTATGTTACAAAATCCAATTTCTTTAATTAAAACAAATTAAAAAATAAGAAAATATTGTATTGATTGATGCTTTAGCTACTTCTTCATTACTGAAGCTGACAAAATGTGACTTGAAGGACAAAGAATCTATTTCGGCAGATAGTTTGAGGATGCTGTCTATCCATAGGAAGGAAGGTAGGGCAACAGGGACATATGACTGAATACTTAAATTTTGGTGACCAAGAAGGAGAGATTGAACAAGTGGAGGTCCACCCCTCAGAGATTCACTTTCTTCTGCTACACCTCTACCTCTCATATGTTTCACAGCTTCACAAAATAGCCTTTCTAGTTGAGGTCCAAGTCTTCTAATCCATGAGTCTTTTCATGTGTGAATGTTTCACAACCAAAACATAATAATTAGTAGTTATCTGATAATGGATGTAAATCTGTTAAAATGGGTGAAATACTATGTATACCATGTTGTGAATATTTAAGCAATGTCTCAAAGTATTTAAAGATTTATCCATTGTTTTGCATTTTTAAGGTATTAATTTTGGAATTTTCTTTTATTTTCTTTCTTTTTGAATTTTTCTTTCGATAGTTGATTTGGAGACAACGGACATTAACTACATAGCTAGGACTCTTGGGTTTTGTATATTCAAACACCTGAGAGGTACTGAGAAATTGATCTATATTATGCTCAGATGGCAACTTATCCAAGACATTCAGTGTGAGGTAAAGGGTTGTCTATCTGGATAGACCTGGGCTTAAATTCTGATAATACCCTATCATATTAGTAGTCCCTTTTGATCAAATGATGTGTGTATATGTGTGTGTATGCATACATATATATTATGTATAGGAGTTTATGGTATTTGTTATATATTTTACTCTGTCGGTGGGCAGGGATATAGGACTCCTTTCCTTTATTACAATTATATAAATTCCCTATGAAAATTTACAGTCCTCTTTTGCTTCTTTTCAGGGAAAACATTAAGTTGTCAAGTTCAAGTCGTCTAATCAATGTTGCACAGTGGATCTGCTCTTATGACCCCAAATTTACTGATATTTCTTCTATGTACTGCTTATAACTTTTGAGGGCATTCTTCACATGATAAGAAAGTTCAGGAGATTCTAGGTTTTAGCAACTTCTTTTCTTTTCTTTTTTTTATTATGAATAAAGTCACATTTTCTATCCGTGTACATCCTTATTCAAGGTCCGTTCCCCCTCCCACTCCCTCAGGTCACTCTCTCTTCTCCACATCTTCCCATCTCCTCCCCAGCATGGGCCTCAAAGTCCAAATATTGCTCAGTTCAGTTTCCACTCCTGGCAGATCCAGTTTCTTCACCCCAACATCAAGACTGGGTCAGGTGCTCCTCTAGAGGGAGTGGGATCCAAGGTGTCAGTCCAAGGTGTTTCTGATCCCTAGCTGTTCAATGTGGTTTGCAGCTTGGGTGTGCTTTGCTTTTTTTTTGTTTGTTTGTTTGTTTTTGTTTTTGTTTTTGATTTTTTTTGTTTAGAGTCCACTAATGAGTGAGTACATCCCCTGCTTATCTTTCTGGGTTTGAGATGCCTCGCTCAGGAGGATATTCTCCAAATCCATCCATTTGCCTGCAAATTTTAGGATATCATTTTTTCTTACTGGTGAGTAGTACTCCACTGTGTAGATGTACCACGGTTTGTTAATCCATTCCTCAGCTGAGGGGCATCTAGGTTGTTTGCAACCTCTTTTCAAAATCTATTTTCTTGTATCAAATACCCCAAAGAAGACATAATTCTTTCTAAGCATCCTATTAATATATTCTTTAGTTGAAGAGCATCTAGGTTGTTTACAACCTCTTTTCAAAATCTATTTTCTTGTATCAAATACCCCAAAGAAGACATAATTCTTTCTAAGCATCCTATCACTTCTAATTCTAAACAGTTGTCAATGTTATTTTTCTGTTTGAACATGGAGACCATGTTTCTTCACTATTGGTGACCACAAGCCATTTAAAAAATTATTTAGAAATATTTTGCTGTTGGTGTTTTCTGTTTATTTTATTTTTATTTAAGAAAATTTTTTATTCATTTTACATACCAACCACAGACCTCCCTTTCATTTTTCCCACTAACCAAAGCCTTTCCCCCACTTCCCCCCACCCATCCCTTCCTCCAAAATGATACGGCCTCCAATGGGGAGTCATCAAAGCCTGGTATATTCAGTTGAGGCAGGAACAAGCCCCATCCTTGTATCATGTTGAGCAAGGAGTCCCACCATAGGTAGTGGTCTCCATAAAGACAGCTGATGCACTAGGGATAATTCCTGATCCCACTTCCTAGGGCCCCTCAAACATTCCAAGCTACACAACTGTCTCCCTTATGCAGAGGGCCTAGCTCCAAATAAGCTAGCAAATAAGTAAGACACTAAGCAGGACACATGGATCACTCTGGGAAGAGGAAATAGACAAGATCTCCTGAGTAAACTGGGGGTTAGAGGGAGCAATAGAGGGAACATGAGGGAATTAGATGGTCAAGCTAAGGGATGAATAGAAAGGGAGCGAATGAAAAAGATATTTTGAAAGAGGAAGACATTCTGGGGCTAGGAAGAAACCTGGTGCTAGGAAAATCTCAGGAATTCACAAGAATGATGCCAGCTTAGACTATCCCTATAATCAGGTTAGTGATTATCCTGTCACCATCGAGCCTTCATTCAGTAACTGAAGGGAGCAGATAGAGAGAATCACAGCCAAGCACCAGGTCAAACTCTGGGAGTCCAGTTGAAGACAGGGAACAGAGATTATATAAGCATGGTGGGGGGCAAGATCATGGTGGGGAAATCTGAGACAACTGACCCAAGCTCGAGGGAACACATGAACTTAAGACCAATGTTGTAGAGCCTGCATTTCTCATATTTTTGAGATTATGATATAATCAGCTAATTTTCTTCTTACCTTTTTCTCTCCAAACCCTCCTATGTACTAGATTTTGTTCTCTAAAATTATGGTCTCTTTCTTCATTAATCATTGACACACACACACACACACACGCACACACATATCAGTAAATAAATACAACCTGCTCAATCTGTATAATATTACCTATATGTCTATGTTTCTAGGACTGATCATTTTGTATTGGATAACTGATTGGTATGCTATTCCCTGAGGAAGACTATTTCTTTCACTCTCAGCATTTTTTAGTTGCCTATAGTTCTTTGTGTAGTGTTGAGGCCTCATGACCTGTCCCATATAAAATTTTACCACCATAGCTGCTTAAACATGAGATGAACAAAATGACACTAATAGGTATGTTTATGTGAGCAGGGGATTCCCACACTGTAGTTAGTAGTTTATTCAATGTACTGAGATTGAGAGGGTATCACATAGGCAGGGAGTAAGTGGACTTTTTTGCCTGACTCCTTTTGATTTTAGAACATTGATACACATCATGAAGCCATGGCCCAAATATTATTTTGTTTTATTCTGTAAATGTAAGCAATAAGGCTGGTCACACCCTGCATAGATGATATTTGTCTGTCTTGGTAGTAAGTGATGGTTACTTGATCTGTTGAGATGAGTTTGAAATTTGAAGTCAATTTGCTCAGCCTTTCTCACTTTGCTTGGCTTTTCCCATCTTGCTCAGCCATAAGAATTATTTTTCAGTGCTATTAAAATTCTATTTTATACAATTAGCTTAAATTTCTTGGCTCTCCTTTTTTTCCATAAAAATGTTTTTTTTTCTATTTTTAAAAGTAACTGAGTGATTATTTTGAAATACTACAAATGGTACAAAATTATGAATGTTAGAGTGTTCATCCTTTGAGGAATAAATAAGCCAGCCTAAATGATCATTTTTTTTTAATTTAAGGAAAGCTTTCTATGTAAATACTTACAAAACCATGAACATATAATATGAAACAAAAGTGAGACAGATCACTGCAGCTCTCTCTCACATGCTGGTCTCTTTCAGTGAACACCGCTTGTTGGACCTACTAACACAATCAATGATCCTTTTTACTGTTTTAGGAAATTTCTGGCTGGCTCTTGCTTACATCAATTTGACATTAAGTATGTAGGCTCAAAGACTTTGTCTTGTACTTTTTGTCCATGCTCAATGCAAGCAATGACAAATCAAGCCTTTCTTTACATCATTTTATGTACAGCCACATATATTTGTAATATGTCTATAAAGTCACTTTTTCCAAAGAAGAATTATAAGACAGAGAACCCTCTGTCTTATTTTAAAATATTTATTTTTATATTAATCAACAAATATGGTAATTTTTCTTTATGTTAGCAACTTAATTTAGCAACATGAACTCTTAAGTCTTATTTTTTTAATTTACAGATCATTTCCAATTTCCAAATGCATAGTTTTTTTTTAACCCTATACATAAGCCAAACCTTTAAATCTTTGTATACCAACTCAACTGCCAGTGATTCGGTTCACTTCCAACACTTTTCGACAAGCCCTCACATAGTTGTTAGTACCCATAACTTCCTTTTCTGGTTTGATTATTTTGTTTACTGGCTCTGAGAACTCAGGAAAGCAATTTTCTTGTTCCTAGCCTAGCTCATTTTCAAGAGCCACTGAATAGATGTTATGTTAGTCTGGTTTCTCCAGAGAAACCTCAACAATAGAATCTGTCTGCTATCATCCATCCACCCATCCATCCATCCATGTACCTATCATCTATCTATCTATCTATCTATCTATCTATCTATCTATCTATCTATCTATCTAGTATCTTTTTTCTTTCTTTCTATCATATGCCTATCTGTCTGTCTGTCTATCTATCTATCCATCTATTATCTATTAATCATCCATCACCTATTATCTATCTATATCTGCCTATCTATTTATCAATCAATCTATCATCTATTCATACACTTATTATTTCTCTCTCTCATCTATCCATGCATTTATTATCTATTATCTATCTGTTTATCATCTATCATCTGCCTATCATCGATCTATCCACATTACTGTATATGTACATATAATCTGAAACAGAATTATTTCAAAATTATTGAAAACAATATAATTTTTACTAATCTGCCTCATCTTTGTTTCTAATTTTGTTTTTGTATAAATTATTTATAGTAACTATAAAATTGTGTGGGGAGAGGTTGGTAGAAAAACAGGTGATTTGATGGATAGATGGAGATATTGGGAGGGAATTTGTAGTGACTCATATGGTCATGAAGGTCAAGCTGTCTCACAAAGGAGGTATTCAAGCAGAATGTTGGATTCCAGGCTTACTTCAAGTCTAGAAACCTTAAATCAGGGAAGTTAATGATATCAGTTTAGGCAAAGGCCAAAGCCTGAGAGCCTGGGATACCACTGATACAAGTTTAAAGAGATTAGTCTGGAGTTCTGATGTTTAAAGTCAGGGGCTATCTCCCAAATCCAAAGGAGAGAAAGAGAGAAAGAATGAGAGAGAGAGAGAGAGAGAGAGAGAGAGGGAGGGAGGGAGGGAGAGAGAGTTATTTTAGGTGGTGCCTGATCATCTTCCCTCAAGGTTAGATCTGACCCCATTCATTTCTTCATCTCACATCATTCTTTCCTAAATATATCCTCTCTCACACACAAGTGCTTTATTCCTTTTTTAGATAGTTCTCAGTACAGTCAAGGCCAATCTGAAACCTGTAGTTGACAATCATGAGTGCAGAGAATAAATATAGAAGAAAGTTGCTTTCATCCTGTCTGGACACATGACCTCAATATGACCATAAATTTATTAACTGGGAAGCTTTCTATGCTCCACCTTTTAGTGTTTTGATGTAGTATCCATTATATTGCCATGGTTGATTAAATTTTTGGTCATTGACAATTAATTCAGTTTTAAATACCACTGAGATTATTGATTTTGGGGACAGGAGGTATAGTATAACTTGACATTATAAAACTTCAGGCTGAAAAAGAAATAAGGGAAACATTACCCTTTATAATAGCTGCAAATAGCATTAAATACCTTGGAGTAACTATAATCAAAGAAATAACAGATCTATTTGACAAAAACTTTAAATCACTGAGGAAAGAATTTGAAGAGGCTATCAGAAAATAGAAAGCTCTCCCATGTTCCTGGATAGGTACTAAGGATCAACTTAGTAAAATGGCAAGTCTACTAAAAGCAATCTACAGATTTAATGCTCTTTCTATCAAAATCCCAACACACTTATTTACATAACTTGAAAGAATAATACTCAATTTCATTTGGAATAACAGGAAAGCCAGGATTGCCAAAACAATTTTGCCCAACCAAAGAACCTCAGGAGGCATCAACATCCCCTACTTCAAGTTATACTATAGAGCTACAGTAGTAAAAACAACCTGGTATTGGCATAAAAACACACTTGTGGATCAGTGGAATAGAATTGAAGTTACTGACATTAACCCAAAAACCTAAGAAAGCTTGATCTTTGACAAAAAGGCCCAAAAATAATCAATGAAAAAAGGATAGTATCTTTAACAAATGATGTTGGCATAGCTGGATGGTAGTGTATAGAAAAATGCAAACTGAACCAAGCCTATCACCCTGCCCAAAACTCAAATTCAAGTGGATCAAAGATTTCAACATAAACCCAGCCACATTGAACTTGATAGAAAAGAAAGTGGGAAATACCCTCCAATGAATTGGCACAGGTGACCACTTCCTGATTATAACACCAGTAGCACAAAATCTAAGAACAACAATCAATAAGTGGGACCTCCTGAAACTGAGAAGCTTCTGTAAAGCCAAGGACACAGTCAATGAGACAAAACAACAGCCTACGAAATGGGAAAAGATTTTCAACAACCCTACAAGCAACAGAGTACTGGTCTCTAAAATATATAGAGAACTCAAGAAACTAAAGCCCAAAACCTTGAATAACCTAATCAGAAAATGAGGTTCAGAACTAAAAAGGGAATTCTCAGCACAAGAATTACAAATGGCTAAAAGGCACTTAAAAAAGTGCTCAACATCTTTAGCCCTCAGAGAAATGCAAATCAAAACAACTTCGAGATACCACCTTACACCTGTCAGATTGGCTAAGATAAAAGACACAGATGACACCCTATGCTGGAGAAGTTGTAGATAGGGGAACACTCCTCCATTGTTGGTGGGAGGGTCAGCTTATTTAGCCACTCTGGAATGCAGTATGGTGGTTTCTTAGAAAACTGGGAATCAATCTCCCCAAGGATCCAGCAATACCACTATTGGGCACATACCGTAACGATGCACATTTGTACTCCAAAATCATCAGCTCAAGTATATTTATAGCAGCATTATTTGTAATAGTAAGAACCTGGAAACAACCTAGATGCCTATCAACTGAAGAATGGATTAACAAACTGTGGTGCATCTACACAATGGAATACTACTCTGCAGTAAGAAAAACTGATATCCTAAAATTTGCAGGCAAATGGATGGATTTGGAGAATATCCTCCCGAGTAAAGTATCACAAACCCAGAAAAATAAGCAGGGGATGTACTCATTTACTAGTGTGTAGTGGGAAATCATAAGTTACCCAGGTAAACCCTGATGACATCAACCAACCTGAGCCCGTTGGCGTGTGGCCAGCTGGAGAGACCTGAGGATGAAGAGGTAACTCAGCTCCTATTTGACCTGTAGCATAGTTAGGGGGGACTGTTCTGTGGCACTCCACTGTGCACTGCTTCCTTCTCTCTCCCTCTGAATCTCCTTTGTACTGTAAGTGTTTTTAGAATAATAAATATTACCAGATTATACACATATAGCAGCCTAATATCTTCTACAATTTCTGGCGCCCAACGTAGGGCTGCTTTTCACAGAGCCAGGCCAGGCCTCCTAGCGGCCTCACCACTCTAAAAAGAACAGAGGTAAAATTTGAGCCGCCTGCAGCTCTCTAAGGGCATGCTCTTGGCCTTTTCACCACTCTTGAGTTTCCCCAGATACAGCCTTCTCCCCCACGCACAAGTGGCCTTTATTGACAGTGCTGCCCAAAATTCCCCCAGATAACCACACAGATCTCCTGGCAGCGCCAGTGAGGATGTTGAGTGATTGTAGATAAGCAAAAATCCAAGAAAGCAGGCTTCTATACACTGACTGCTGTGGCCAGTTGTGGTGGCACATGCTGGTAAAATTTGCTAAAAGAGACAAAAGCAAAAAGGTCTTGGGTTTGAGGTCAGCCTGGGCCAAAGAATTTACAAACGCCATTTTATTCTGAGCGCTGCTTCTGCTGCTAAATGCAACTGTGCCACCTACTGGCCATAAGTCCTCACTACATCTAAATAAGGTAATTGCTTAGTGGACTTTGAACAAAAGGCAAAGCACACCCAAGCTCAAACCACAACCACTGAACATCTTGGGATCTGAAGCACCTTGGACCAGCATCTTGGAGCCCATTCCCTCCAGAGGAACACCTGACCCAGTCTTGATGTTGCAATGAGGAAAGCAGATTTGTCTGGAGTGAATGCTGAACTAAGCCACCTTGGGACCTTGGGACCTCTTGCCCTTGCTAGGGAGGAGATGTGGAGTTGGGGAGAAGGAGAAGAGAGAGTGACTGGGAGGGGTGGGAGGAGGAAGGGAATTTGAACAAGGGTATACATGGACAAAAAAATGAGACTTTATTCAAAATAAATAATAAAAAACCTATTTTCTCTATTGTATGTTCAACACCCAATATTCTGTCTTCCATCTCTTGTATCCTGTTGGTGATACTTTCTTCTGTAGTTCCCATTCACTTACCCAGGTTTTTTTATTTCCAGAATTCCCACAGTTTGTGTTTTCTTTATTGATTCTATTTTCATTTTCAGATCTTGAACTGTTTGGTTTTGGTTTGCTAGTGTTTTTTAACAGACTTACTAATTTTTCCAATTTTTGGTTGACTTTTCTTTCTTTAAGAGGCTTTTTTTTTTTTTTTTCATTTCGCCTTTCAGGACCTCTGTCTTTCTAAAGTTATATTTAAGGTCCTTTTCTTATGTTTCACTTGTGTTTAAATTTTTAGCTGGATTCTATTGGTGCCATATTGCCCTTTCTGTTATTGTGTTCTTACACTGGCATTAGGTATCTGGATTTGGGGTAACTGTAGGTCTAAGTGTTGGTTCCTGTGTTTGTCTTTCTTGAATGAATGTTTTGTTCCTCAGTTTCTGTTTCCTTTTTGGTCTTCTTGTCTAAGTGGCCATGGGTTCTATTGACTGATGAATCTTCACATCCACTTGGGATTTGGGGGTCTTGATTTTCTTGTTCTGTTGTAGCCTCTGATAGAGCTGCTAAGGGTATTCTTTTCACTGGAGTGGACTGTATGTGGGCTTAAGATATCTGTTCTTCCAACTAGTGTGGACTGTGACTCAGCCTATAGAATCTGCTAGAGTTCTATTGTGGCTTATGTGACATGGGCCCATTCTGGCTGGCATGGTCTGTGCTTCAGTGGCAGAAACCAACTGAAATTAGTGGATGAGGTCTAGCAGTAGCAGGGCTAGGGATGAGCTGAGATGGTTCGCTGGGATGATCTTCAGCAGTGAAAGAGTCAAGGTGGACACAATGAGGTTTGGGTTACATTCTGTCATTCTTGCAGCTATGACTTAGGCCTGTTTGACTGAAGTCTTCTGGGTTTGGGAGGAGGACCAAGCTGTGGGGCTGAGTTCTAGCTGGAAGGCTGTGGGCTTGGGGGACTGGTTGAAGGGAACAGAATTCAGCTGCGGATCAGTTCACCTGATAAGCCTGTCACTCTTTCTGGTTGGTGTCTTCTGTGCCTCAGTAGTGAAAATCTGCTGGGACAGGGGATGGGGTATCAGTGGTACAAGGGCTAGCGATGCCATGGGATAATATTAGGTTGGAGAAGGGTAATAGTGGACAGAATTTGGGGGATCAGTTCGACTGCTAGGTGGGTCACTCACCCTTTATGGCTGTCGAGGTCTGGCCTTACAGGTGGAAGTCTTCAATATAATTTCTAGTAATGATGAACATGAAAAGAATGTAGATTTTATTTGATTTGGAAGTTTTACTAGTACAATATCTCCTTTTCCACTATATAAGTCTGTATTTGTATAAAACTCTTTGGGGAGTGACATAAAAGGATCTATCTGACAAGATAATGAAGGTTAGCTCTGTTGGTATAAAAATTCCAGCTCACTGGGTTGTTCACAATTGAATTCTGAGTCTTGGCTTCCTCCATGGCATCCCAGGGTCAGTATCTGTCTCTGCAAGTCAAAGTCAATGACAACTTGCCTGCAAGGGGAAGATCCAATTGCAGCTTAAGGATGAAGATCAATATAATCACTGCAAGTAAACTTGTTTGACCTCATCCTCTTAAGAGGAAGAATCAACAGGGCATGAAGAGTTGTCAGCATTTTCAGTTTTAGCAGGTGATAAAGGGGGAAACACTTTATGCTGTTCTCATCCATCACTGGGCTTCAGTTAAGATCATTAAGATTAGAGCTAAAGAGGTTGCACTTTATCTATTTCTACTGTTGGACATCCAAGCACCAATTCAGCTTAGCTTGGTTTAACCCAATTCACCAAGAGTTTATTAAGTAGCAATATTGTATATGTTCATGCTAGCTGGAGGAAAACCCATCCCATGTTCATTTGGCTAATCTAATGTCATACTATGCAGGAAACAAGAGTGCATATTTCGGTATGTAGACACAGAAAATCTATTGTGATATGTGCTAAAGGATTCATTTGCATAAAAATTGCTTGGATTTACTGTAGAGAAAAACTGCACATTCCTCAAAGAAGAAGGTAATTTTGAGTTTGGAAATTTTCCAGAAAAAATTATTATTTACATATGAGTATTAAAATGGTTTAGCTTAACTCAGCTTGCCTTTAACTTATTGAGACATGCAATGATACAGATGAAAAATGAGACTGGCTTTAAGGAAGTGATAAAGCATCATTCCTTTCCCTGGGAAGCTCACGGGTTTTTGGTATGCAGAAGTGGAAAAGGTCTGAAGGAGATTTTACCCTAGAAAGGAAAAGTGAGTATGACAGTAGAGATCTCCTTTGCAAGATTGTTCAGTTTAAACTGCTTTAAAAGATTTTCTTGTTTGGTAGTGTGTAGAAAAATGCAAATAGATCCAAGCCTGTCACCATGCACAAAACTCAAATCCACCTCAACATAAACCCAGCCACTCTGAACTTGATAGAAAAGAAAGTGGGAAATACCCTCCAATGAATTGGCACAGGTGACCACTTTCTAAATATAACACCAGTGGCACAGACACTAAGAACAACAATCAATAAGTAGGACCTCCTGAAACTGAGAAGCTTTCGTAAAGCCAAGGACACTGTCAAAAGGACAAAATGACAGCCTATGGAATGGGAAAAGATTTTCACCAGCCCTACATATGATAGAGGACTGATCTCTAAAATATATAAAGAACTCAAGAAATTAGAGCCCAAAACTTTGAATAACCCAATCAGAAAATGGGGTTCAGAACTAAAAAGGGAATTCTCAGCACAAGAATTACAAATGGCTGAAAGGCACTTGAAAAAGACCTCAACTTCTTTAGCTATGAGAGAAATGCAAATCAAAACAACTTTGAGATATCACCTTACACCTGTCAGATTGGCTAAGATAAAAGACACAGATGACAGTCTATGCTGGAGAGGTTGCAGAGCAAGAGGAACACTCCTCCATTGTTGGTGGGAGTGTAAGCTTGTTCAGCCACTTTGGAATGCAGTATAATGGTTTCTCAGAAAACTGAGAATCAATCTCCCCAAGGATCCAACAATACCATGACTGGGCATATACCCTAAAGACACACATTCACACTCCAAAGGCATTAGCTCAACTATGTTCATAGCAGCATTATTTGCAATAGCAAGAACCTGGAAACAACTTAGATGCCTCTCAACTGAAGAATGGATTAACAAACTGTGGTACATCTACACAATGGAGTACTACTCAGTAGTAAGAAAAACTGATATCCTAAAATTTGCAGGCAAATGGATGGATTTGGAGAATATCCTCCTAAATGAAGTATCACAAACCCAGAAAGATAAGTGGGGGATGTACTCACTCATTAGTGGACTCTAAACAAAAAAGCAAAAAGCAAAGCATGTACAGGCTGAAAACCACTAGCACTGAACAGCTTGGGATCTGAAACACCTTGAACTGGCACCTTGGATGCCACTCCCCCTAGAGAAACACCTGACTCAGTTTTGATGTTGGAGTGAGGAAACTAGATCTGCCAGGAGTGGGTACTGAACTAAGCCATATTGGGATCTTGGGATCTCCTGCCCTTGCTGGGGAGGAGATGGGAAGATATGGAGAAGAGAGAGTGACTGAAGGTGGTGGGATGGGAAGGGACCTTGAATAAGGATATACATGGATAGAAAATATGACAATAGGGTGTGAAGGACACCATATGTCAACCTCTTTATAGAGATCCAAAAATGAAAATCCTTTTGAGAAGTGAACTAGCTGCAGCTCCACCCATTCCCGTGCACCCACAGCTGGAGCACCACAGGCCTTGTCTCCATGGAACCAAGCTGGTATGACAGAGTCAACTCTGGAAGCTTAACTGATCCCCTAGGGCCTCTGTGGCATTACTGGCTGTGAGTACCTGAATTGGACTCAGTACCCTAAACCCCAGGTGGCTTCTGCTTTAGTCTATGGCCCTGTCTCATGGCCCAGCTTCTATTCTTCTATCTTGAGGACACACTTGTCATCAGTAAGCGCCCAAGCCTCCTTCTCGAGTCCTACTCTATTCCTGATAGGAAACTCCCACTACAGTTCCTGAGTCTTCTGGATGCTTCCCTATCCCTCCCCTCCTCAAAACAGGTACTGGTTGATCTTTCCAGGTGCTTCCTAGAATCTGCCCTGACCTTGGAAATGAGGCACTATTTCCAGTCTCATGCTGAGGGATGCTCCAGGAAAAGTTACTCCTCTAGGGGAAGAACAGCTACTAGACATAGCAGGTTCATTTCTTGTAGATGGGAACAGAGCAAGCTTTGGGTCACTGTGGTTTCCACATGAATTCCTTGTATGCTGCCAGCAGGCCTGCTTAATGCTGCTATCTTTGCAGGGCTGCATGGGTGCCCCTGGGGAAAGGAGGTGGTCTAGACTTCTAGATAGGGTCAGTAATCCTAGGAAAGAGATGGTGACGGGAAGGGTAGGTAAGAGCTTTCCCAACTCCAGAGCATGTTGTCGTTTGGTGTTCAAAGACCGCTGAGGTGGTAGTATCTCTAAAATACAAAATGTATCAAAGAGAAAAAAGAGCAGGCAAGAAGGAAGTAGTCAGACCAAGTCAGATCTATGGGGAAAGGTCCACCACTCAACTCCTGAGATGACACCGTGACAGAAGGTAACACTCAGGGAGCGTCTAGGAGCCCCAGGACTGAGGGTTGGAAGAGGACCTTTTATGAGGAAACTATTAGCCTACCATAGGAATGGGGGCACTAAGACGATCAAACTGGTTCAGACAAAAAAAGGTGTGATACAGAAACTGCTTTTGTGATGCAGAAATCCTCTGTTAACCAAAACAAAGCACTACAAAAAAAATGGATTTGTAGCTAAAATGCTTTTGAACTGACCATGTCAGTGATAGCAAGCATGTAAAGCAATTAGAACTCCTATAGCTGCTAAGAGGATTTTAAATGGCGTGACCACTTTGGAAAATGCCCTCAAGACATATTCAGGATAAATAAAAGCATATATTTGCAAGGAGATTTGTACCAAGATGTTATCAGCTTTGAAACAACAAAAAACTAGAAATGAACCAAGCTTCCATTAGCAGGTAAATGAATAAACAAAATGACATGTTTATAGAGTAGAATACTACTTGGTGGTGAAAAGGAATGAGCTGTCTGCACACCTACACCATTGGTGATTTTCTAACTCATATGAAAGAAGACAGTAGAAAAGAGTAAATGCTGAAGTTTAATTTAAAAATAAATTCAAAGAATTCATTTAAGTAAAATTAGAATGTGCAAAACTACTTGTACTAAAATAAAAAAACAAAAGCAAAATTAGCTAATGATTGCTTGGGCAGTATGTTAGAGGAAGTTATGGATTACAAAAGAGAAAAAATGTGGGGGGGGAGGGTGCTACAAAGAGTGCTTGTATAGTTGACCATGGAGACAGAGGGTACACATGAGTGGAATGGATGATGTTGTTCATGGTGCTTCTGTTACAACCGAATAAAGTTGAACAAAATCTCAGCAAAATGAAGAATTCAGTAAAAATAAAAAAAAGAAAATATGACAATAATAATATGATGATGATGAAAGATCTTTTGTTTGGCCATCTTTGTTATGTTTTGCTGTCATAATGGCAGTGAAATATTTAAAATGATGCCAGGGAACTGAAAATAAATAAGGATTTGTTATTTGTTCCTCAGAGAACTCCAGTGCAACTGGAAAGATAGATGTCATTATAACTATGAGTGTTGTTTTCATTATCGTTCTACTTTGGACTGATGCTTTCTTGAGGTTTTAATTGGCATGATTTTCTTACTTTCAAATAATAATAAAAAAGACGTAAGTCATCTTGTGTCAAACTAGAAATGAAGGCAGATGTTAGCTACAGAAAAACAACTTACTCTCCTGTTGTAGAAGTTTCTTGTTGCCAGATATCACAAGCAATGAAATATAACCAAAAGAGAAGTTACAGGTTTCAGAGACGAAAACAGGAGAGAGAATGAACTCAACCCATAGCTCCGGGTTTGGATTTGGTACTGTCCAAGTGCTATTGCCACTGTTGAGGAGGGACTACCAAATAATATTCATTGACTCATCACCCATCGGTCTTATAGGCCGATGGGTGGTTCTCTGCACCTCTATGACCACCTGCCACATTCAGCATGCCCACACATTGAGAGAGTAGTGGATGGAGCTGAGCAGTTTACTAAAAAGTTGTAACAAATGGAACCTGGGCCTCACAAACTCCCCTTGAGCATTCATCCCAGCATCCCATAATGGTGCCTAAAATTTGATTTGTGAAGCACACAGATGTTCAAAGATGACAGTTTTGCCCCTCATTGATCTCTGAGCAGTTATTCCCTCTCATGACAAGAAATAAACAAGATGGTGACAGGTTCCTCAAGTTCTTGTACCAATTTCAACCTGATACTTCACCCCTACAGCTGGAGACAGGGTTATTTCTGATAAAATCCTTGCTGTAAATATACCAATCAATTTTCCTTACAAATGATTTCTAATATGTAATTATGAAATCAAGCTCTCCCATAAGCAAGCTGGCTCTTGACATAGAGTGATGGGGTACACAGCAATATTTTAAATAAAGTATGATTGCACTGCTATTTATTTTGAGGTCTAATCTTCAGGGTCGGGAGCTTATCCATTGATGGCAGTTTAGAGATTAACAGCAAGCTAAATGTGAAATTCTATGAGCTGATGCTTTGATATAAACAAATGTATGAAAATAGCCTCCTGCTAATGTTGGCAAAGTCTGGCAGGGCTGCAGGGCTCTTGGCAAAGCAAAGGGTGCAAAATGGACTAGATTCATCAAATTCTAGTGGTGATCTGTTAAAAAAAAATAATGCTTTTGTCTACAAATGAAAACTGCTGACGGCTTTCCCTGTTCACTGCAATCCCCTTTCCATCTGCATGGGTTTTTATAATGGTTTCACGTTTGGAAAATTACAACACCGAGCATATTCTCCCAGAGGTCTGTTATCTAGCTGAATATTCTGGGTTATGAAATGGTGACAACAGTTGAAGAGTTTCTCTGCAGAAGTGTTATAACCACTGCATCCTAACAAGCCTTGCTGGTGCTGCAAGGCTCTGGCAGGAGGGGAACATCAGATTGCATCTGACTGCAATTTAAAAAGTGCTCACGTACACTTGAATAGCCATGATCTATCAATTGGAGCCCTTTGGTGTAACAGCTGCTTCTTTTTTTCTTGTTTCCTTCATCTTTCCTTTTATTCTAGTCCCCCAAACTGATTTCCATACTAAAAAATTCTCACATAAGATATTATCAAATATTCTCAAGGTTAGGAGGGACCAGGAAGGCTCCTCTAGTCTATGATCTGCTTCAAGAAGAGCACAATTCCTTTCTGTCTCCAGATACTTCTCAGGAGGACTCTGCTCAGAGTGAGTAATCATTACCGTTAAGAAATAAATGAAAGGTACCATGTTCTTTATATGAGTCTTCAGATTCATAAAATACCATGTGCTTTGTTCCATACCTTTGCTGATATTATCTTCACAATGGTTGAGGAGAAGACAATGTGCTATGAAGAGGATAACTTTAGATATCAAGGCAGGATATTGAGTAGGTAAGTTGTGGAAAAAATGAGACAGGTATAGCAGAGGCTGGGGGAGCCATCACACAGCAAAGTCGAATGTATTCTTAGAGGAGACAGAAGTTTGGGAGGGAAAGGTCAGACTACTAGTTTGAAGTATGTTTAGGCAAACCTGACAATGAGTCCTTGGGCTTAAAGTTGGTGGACAGAAGGTCCTCACTTTTTCTACAAATGTCTCTGGTATTTTTAGACTTTACTTAGGTGGGAGATGTTGATGGTGTTAAGGTGGTGATAGATTTGAGAAAGTGAAGCTAAAGCCCGTAGTTTTACTCTGCGTAAGTAAGAAATCTGAGGGCTGCATTCTTGTGGCCACCATGTCTTAATATAGAGTCAGGAGATAGACAAGAGGAAAGGTTAAGGAATATGCTCTGTCTTAAGCCCACTGCTCAGCAAGGGTAGAGTGATGTTAGACCATGGTTCTAACCCATGGATGCCTTTGCACATGTGCTTTGGCTTTACTTGCACTTCTGAGCTCCCCTTTCTCTCCCCTGGCTGAGTGAGCTTGCGGTGTTTTGGTGGGGAAGTAGGAACACTGAAGCTGGACTGGTCAAACACTTGGCAGGAACAGGACAAGAGACATTGGTATGTTATCTTTCACTCATGACAGACAGCAGGGTATGAGGCTGGGAAGAAAGTATCACAAGTGATTGTCTAGAGTAGGGATATCCAAGAAATTGATTCCAATGATAGAAGCATTCTATAAGTAAAATTAAACAATTTGAGAATTAGAACATACTACAAACTCATAAGAACTCCCAGAAGGTAGAGGTCCTCACTGTTTTCTTAAGCTTTGTTTCCAGAACCCTGAAAGTGCTTTGCAGAATCAAATGCCATAAATATATGTCATTGTTCAGATGAATATTAACATTAGCTTGGAGAGGACCCAAGAGACAATCTCATATACCTTAGAAGACAAAGGTAAAAGGATTTGGATTATCACTAAAGTCATTCTGTGGAGAATGTTGAGACCCAGCAGTCTTTAGATTCCTTACCAAGCACCTGGCCCTTTCTCCCTAGAACTATTTTTGGGGGTGGGAGTTAATGCTCTGGTCTATAATACAGGAGACTAGGGGGCACACTGGTGTTGAGTTTCTCTAGCATATTTTTAAAAAAAATGAAGATTTTTATCTCTGTATTTTTTCTAAGCTAAATAAAATGTAGAGCGTAGGCTAGAGTCAAATTCTCAGATAGGAAATGACTAGGTAGAACAGTGAGTGACTGCATGAAGAACAATGTCTGAATACCGTATGAGGACACTCAAATCTGGGACTACCACAAGATTTCTCAGCCAACACATAGTAGATACCAGAGAAGCAGAGGAAAATGGATATATATGCTATGTGTCTTTTTTGTGGGTCTACCTATCTGTGTAATCAATAGTAACTGAATATCCTGTCTATGGCAGGCATTGTGGTTATGTTTAAAAGATTATAGGAAAAAAAAAACATTATGGGGTAGACAACCTGATAGGTTAGAGAATCAGTAAGTGCACAAACAAAAAATATTAGATGACTGGACATATTTTAAAGAGAAATAACTTGGGTCATGGGAGATAGTAAAAGTTTATCTGATAATAGATGAAATATGATACAGTGAAAATTGAATAGACACAAAAAAGCTATCTTGCTAAAATATGAGGACCAAAGAGCTATGGAAAGCAGGGGGCAGTAACAAATGTCCAAAACCCCTGGCAAAAGTCTGTGTTTTAGAAGGAGAAGAAAAATGTCTCTCAAAGAGAGCCCAGTATGTGTGTGGGGGATGATAGTAGCTATGATGTCAGAGAAGAGGCAGAGCCAGCTTATCAAACTGTGTTTGAGTCTTATCTAAAGAATGTTTGGAAGTCATTAGAAGATTTTTAAGCAAACTGTGTCATGATATGGTTCATACTAAATAAAACCATGGAGGCAGGAAGGCATGCATAAAAGGCAAAGGACTTAGAGAGTCTGTTACCAGCACTAGTTGGGGCTAGATATAGTACATGTAGGTAGGTCGACAACACAGACAGATTCTGGGTATGTGTAATGCAGACAGACCTGGGTTAAGGACCAGACATTTTAGGGGCTTACCTGGAGTACAGTGTCTGGGGTTCAAGTGTTGGAGCAGAGATATATTGAGGAGCAGGAATATATGTGAAGAAAAAAGGTGATTTCCGCTTCACAGATCTACTGAGAGAGAGCTTGAAAATAAAAGCTTGATTCTGTCTTTGTGACTTAGTGACTACTTCCATTTAGTGGCCTCTCTGGAATCCAGAGTCTGAGCATTTGATTGACAGGCCTTGGATCTGAGGCATAGCCATGCTGGGCTTTGTCATGATGGTTTCCTTGGCTCCAAGTGATGGGGTGATACGTATAAAAGTCAGAATAATAAATAAATCATGAAGATAGGCATAAGCTATCACCAAGTGTTGAAAATCTTTTTTTATAGTCCATAACAATCAAAGGTTGTTCCAGGAGACACCTGGCACAGGCTGTTTGCTTTACTGCTTCTCAGTCCTTGTCAGAGCTCAGTCTCCTGGAATGTTTGAAGCAAGGCTTCACTGTCCTGAACATGAACAGCTTTCTTTTTCAAAAAACATAAGAGGCCACGATACAACAATTATGCATTTGTGACTGTTTTCTGTCTTTGCCAGATGCTGGCTTGGTCTCACTCTACACCAGATGTTAGTCTGAGCAGATATTTTGAAGCTGTTCATTTGTCTGCTAAACAGTGATATTATCTTCCCTATAAGATGGGTATGGTAAAGACTAAAGAGATTAAGTAATGCTTAAAGAAGTTAAGAATGGGGTAGTATTTGGAAGCACAGTGAATTTCAGAGACCTAGACTCCACCACCGATCATTTAAGATGTTAAGTAGTCATTTTCCAATGAGTTCCTCATCTGTGAAATGGGAAAATATTCAGGGAGCAGCTGTGGACATCTGAATATTATGTCAAGTTCCTGGAGCAATAAATATTAGTTATCTTTGCACATGAAGATGCTTTATAATTCTGTTATTAAAATTTAATACACCCTCCGTGAATGTTTCTGGGCTATTAACTTGATTTTGTACAAAACTGTATTTAATGTGAAGATGTTTGTATCTTAGAAGGATCATTAGGGCTGCTGATTTCTGTCTGTATATGGATATGAGTTAATTGTTTTCCTTGGACATGAGAAACAGTGAGTCAGAAATTTGCATGGATTGATATCAATTTTAGGCAGCATCTATTTCTGCTTTAAGAAATCTACGTATAAAAATGAACTATTTGCTAAGTGCTTAGTACTTTTCTAGACACTGTGAAGGAAGAGTGGAGCATAGGGATGTATCAGGATAGTAAGGACCTCCTCCCACCAGGGAACTGTCCATCACTGAGTGCTAGAGCCAGGAAAGGTGGCTTTCTCCTGAAGCAGAGCATTCTCTTAGTCGAATCAGAAAGAAGAAAGTGTGTGTGTGTGTGTGTGTGTGTGTGTGTGTGTGAGAGAGAGAGAGAGAGAGAGAGAGAGAGAGAGAGAGAGAGAGAGAGAGAGAGACAGAGTGTTTTCATGTTTATAAAAATCTGGGGGAGAAAGGAAATGTTTTGTCGAGCATTTCATCTTGGCCCAGCAAAGGGATCCATAATAGATAAGATGAATCAGAGAGTTGTGAGAAGTAAAGCTAACATTTTCATTTTAACTGTATATGAGCAAGCAAGCATTACATACTGGGTTCCTGGGTCTGGGTGAATTAGATTCAGTTGCACAGAAGACATAGTTTATTCTCTTTGGCCCCATTTTATGATAAGTATCACATTCATCTTTTTTCTCTTTGCTGAAAAGATAATACAATACACTTACAATGTAATTTCAAAACCAAATCAATATATGCCCTCACCTAACAAAAGAAGAAATTAAAGCAAAGTAATTTAAGATAAAGTAATATAGGTAATATTTTAGTATGAGAGCATTCATGTGACTAGAAAGATAATGAGGCAGTCATATGCTCATATCCAGAACAGGCTCAATGGAAATACCTGGGCTGCATTGGTAGCTATTGACTAGGTGCCTGGATTTCCTCCTAGTGGCTTTGCCTTCAGGTGGTATTGCATCATACATTGGTTCATCACATGAAAAATGTCTTCGCAAGATCAAAACAGATTCTATGAAGGTTTTGCTGTCTAGGCACTGGAATCTCAAAGCCTCACCTTGGATGCATTCTGCTGATAAAAACATATCACAGGGTAGAGTAGCAAACATAAGCCAGGAAGTGAGTAATACATAATCCTCACTTTTTGAAGTAAATAGTGACAATATCATGTTGCAAGGTAAGCATGTGGGATGTGAGATCATTATTGCAGTGTAGAAAATACCATACCTTAAGGAGAAGAGACCTTTGTAAAAAACATATAATTGTCTATTATATCCTCCCTATGTATCCACACTAAGATTTTTTTATGTTATATTAAGTGAAGCTTCCAGTCACCTTATATGGTAAGTATAATTATTAACCCCAATTTACAAATAAAAAACCTGAAACTCACAATGGTAAAGTAACCTTGCCGTTTCATAAAGATCGAACACAAATCTCAAATGCCTTCTTTTGCATACCAACATCCTTTCATGGGCCATATAGACATAGCAGTCATATGGAGAGAAGTATAAATTCTGAGTATACTTTTGAGTAGAATAATGCGTTTGGCTTAAGAATATAGATGAAACTAGTGATTAGATACAAAAGATGTCTAATATTTGATTATCAAACATTCATAGCTGTAGAACTTATGATTTTTGTCATATGTTGATGCAGACTGAACCTGAGTGCTAGATATTAAATTTGCTTCCATGTAGTTGTAAATTGTTATTTCTCTTCCACCCACCAGTTACCAAATAACCACTTAGAGACTTAATATTACATACAAATATTCAGCCAATAGCTCAGGCTTGTTACTACTAACTCTTACACCTTCCCAATGATCTTATCTATGTTTACCCACATGGCTTGGTATCTTTTCTCAGTATGACAGTTTCATCTTGATTCTCTGCGTTTTTCTGGCAATTCTCTGGCTCTGCCCTTCCCCTTCCTAGAATTCTCCTGCTCTGGCTCTTGTGCTCAGTTTCTTCCTGCCTAGCTTCTGGCCAATCAGTTTTTTTTTTATTAGCAAATGAGAATAATAATATTCATAGCATAGAAAAAGATTATTCCATAGCACATAGTGGGTCAGTTAAAAAGGTTCTGGTAATGATGTAAATCTATATATTTCAGTGGTGCCTTTAATGTGTTTAGGTTTTTGCTTTCCCAGAATATATACAGTGCTAGAGAGCCAGTCAGTTTTCACTTCAAGTACCAAGGGTGATTACGAAATGACTCAGGAGACAGGAAGAAGGACAACATCAGAGTGATGAATGTAGTGAGCTTCTTGACTCGACCCACATGGGGACAGACCCTGCTAGGAAGTCAATATGATGAGATATGACCTTAATGAAGAGAATGGATTAAAAAATATATTTTTTGATTATTGCTAATAAGTAAGCAAGAATAATTTTTCTGGGACTTGAGATACAAGTTTTTATTGCTATTACTTACTTGATTTAAATAATACAATAGACTCTTTGGAACTATCTCACTCTCAGATGACCCTAGGCTTAACATCTCTCAGATAGTTCTGATGAAGGCTGTGGAAGTCACAATGTAGAAGATGATTGCAACTTATTCTCCTTACCTTTATTGTGGCCTTGAGTGAATTTTTTTCTTCTGGAAAATGCTTAATGATCTCACAGGTTAAGAGCTATCAATTCATTAATTTGTCTGCTCAGTTAATGTTTTGGATGATTCATAGGAAATGATTCCAGGATTTGGTAATATAATACTGAACAAAAGACACAAAATACTGAATCTCCTGAAATATATTGATGGGACCAGAAATTACATATTTCAGGTGAGATTATGTACTAAGAAAAAAAATAAAGGTTTTGTAAAGCTACTCTGAGGATTCCTCAGGTAACATTTGAGTATAGATCTGTATAGCATTGAGGAAAAGCCAACAGAAGATTTCAGGAACAAAAGATATCCAGGTATGGAGAGCATTGAGGGCAGTGTTCCAGAGGAAGATATGTACTTGGTGAAATAGGAACATTGAAAAAGCCTGTGTTTTGGGAAGAGAGTAAGACAGGCAGATATTAATGACAAATGGAATCAGAGAACAAGACAAGCAGCCTAAGACAAAACTGGGTGTGTGTGTGGGACTGGTTCCAGAGTATTGAATTTGTTCTTAGTGAAGTGAGAACCTATTGAAAGTTTTGACCAGAGGCAAAATAATATGAGTTATGAGCTTAAGAGGGTATTTTTGGCTGTTATGTGGAATACAGGGTAAGGGGGCAAGGGTGAAAGTAGGCAGGGTGATAACTCAAAGCTTTTGTCATTGTTATTTAGGCAATGGATAATGGCAGCTTGGACTAGGAGGGTAGCAGGGAAAGTTGTGAGAAAGTCTCATTCTAGATATTTTTATAGTTAATGTCAACAAAATGTATTGACAAGAGAAGAATGGATAAAAATAATGGGCAATGGGATGGCTTTAATGTGGTTAGCACAAGAAACTGGAAAAATGGAGCCGTCACTTACTCACATAAGAAAGTGGCAAGGGCATGTTGGGAGGAGAAATACAGAAGCCCAGTTTTGAAACATGACATTTTGAATGTATATGAAACATCTTAGAGATCTTAGGAAGGTAGATGCAGAAATCTGGGATTCTGAAAGGATGTCAAATTAATACAGTCATATTAGTGAAGATTTTTAACTTCATCAGGCATACAAATTGTTGTTAAACCCTGGGAATGTATGTATAAAGTTAAATAAAATAGCATAAAGGATAACGAAGTTCTGTTGGATCCTGAACTTGCCAAGATTTCATCAGGGACCAAAGAGGTATCATTGAAGGAGACTGAGAAATAGCAACAAGGATAATTAAGTGATGCTCTGAAAGAAAGTATTTCAAAAATGAAGAGGAGGTCATTTACTGAAAAAAAGTTGATGGGTTGAGTCTAATGGGAGCAGAGGATTAAGAATGAAGGCCATTAATAGGCTTGGCAGAGCCAGTTTGGTGGAAATAGTATTTTCTAAATCTTTCAGCTTATGCTAAAGAGAGAGTGTGGTGAGAATGTGGGAAAAGAATACAGCATAGTCTTAGGGAACATATCTTTTCCTGTGATACTGATGAAAATGTAGCTGGAAATGTTAAAGGGGAAGTTGTGTCATATCTACACAGATTTCACTGATCTGTAGTAGAATGAGTAACTTTCAATGGAAGAAATATAAAAGTATTTATTGAAACAGTTTTGTTGATTTGAGGATAAGCTGTAGCAGACACATGAAGGAGTAATATTAGATGAGAAATATCCTTTCAGTATTGTACATGAGGGAATGTAATATGGGTGGTTCACATATGAATATTTAGTGTGACTGTTTGATGAGAAAATGTGGAAATTATCTTGTGCTTCTTCTCTGCTGTATTGATGAATACAGTGTAAGGTAATCATCTGAGAGAAATAAGACAAGCATAGATAAAATAATTTGAGCTGGTGTAGGAAGGTAGAACTACTCAGAAGAATTTAAGAATTTTCCTAGGGGGTTTATGTTGTATTTGTCAGCAGCAGTGATAAACATGTAAAGCTCAGTACTCATATGTTTAAAGTGGATGGATCCTTGTGGTTGCATTTTCTCCATTTATGTTTGTAAACAAGGAACGATGAAGAACTGGCTTCATCCATGGCTTGTTTTCTCCTAGCAAGAATGAGGAAGAAAAGGCTATGAATGTGTGTAAAGGGATGGTCAGAGTGATGGACTATACATTTTTCTTGAATACAAACCAAAGAGTTAGGGGTGAGTGATAGTAAAGTGGTGATACAGTGTAATCTGAATGAGACCAAGGAATGGCTGAAAGTGGGTACAAACACAAGAGAGATGCAGATGACATTGGTATCACATATGGAATTATTGAAGTTGATGGTTCAGATGAGTTGGAGAACAGGGGAATTTGAAATATGATAGTAAAATGAGGACACATTTATTGGAGAAGTCATGTAAGTCAGGATGTTGACAAGTTATGATATTCACATTGAAACCACCAACCTGAAACTACTTATGACTACCTAGGGCTAATTCTTGGAGTAGTGGAGATTCTCAGGAAACATTTGCTAAGTACTACCTGTTATACAATGATAAACCACAGGTTCAGAGATGTTCCTTATAGTTGCAGTAAAAATTATTGATTCTATTCTGCAGTGAATTGAGTGAGAATTCTAATTTTCAAAGAACAGAGTTCAAATGATTAACTCTTTGGATCTATTGCATAGTAATTTCTGCTTTCCGGAATCCTGCAGGTGCTTAACTTCTCAGATCCCAACAGGAAACAGACCACTAAAAAGCATTTCTCTCTAAAATTACTGCTCTATATAGTTAGGTCTTTGGAAAGAAGACAAAAGGGGAAGAGGGTATTACATAAAAAGGAGAGGACAGTGCAGAGAAGAGACAATGGAATTTAGCTTTTCTGCACTGTTAGGCTAGACCCTAGAGCTTAGCATTGGTTTTTATTCTCTGGAACTACTACTGAGTCATGCCAAAATACAGTGCTGTATTTGCATTGATGAATACATGGAATTCTCAACCTTTGAGTTTGGTTTTTTAGAAAAGTAGAATGTATTTTTCCAAACAATGCTACATATGGGAATTTGGTTCCTAAGTATGTCTGCTCAATCATCTGTTTCCCCTCAGTATAGAGTATTATTTTTGTCTTTATACACAGGACTGCATACATATTATAATACTGTGTTAATTTAACTATAAGAAGAGATGCTCTCATTTTCCTTGGAGTTGTTTTGGCTCATAAAAGAGTCAATACCACCAATATCTCTTCCCTTTGGGAGAAATTAGAATCCATGTCAAGATGTTAAAAATAAATTTTATAATCAGCTTATTTTTTTGGTTCTCTCTGGAAATAGCACCTGAAGAAATATAAATGAAAGGATTAAAAGCCTATTAAAACAGGCAAAAGCATTGGGTCCAAAGAGCATTCTAAAGTCAAGTTTTATTTGTAGTGAACCAGACACTGTTTTAATTCTTGGTAAGCTTTAGAGTCTATTTACCAACCGACAAGAACCTTAGAAGATAAGACAGTCATTCTTTGATATTTACAAACCACAACTATATAGAGCATTAAGAGTGTAATAATTAGTTTCTAGCCCAGACTAGCCTCAAGATCCAGACCAGCTGTCCCAAATAGACTGCCATCAGGTGCTTGGTCCCAAATAATCACAGGAAAACTTATATTAATTACATGCTGATTGGCCTATGGCTCAGGAATATTGTTACCTAGCTCTTTCATCTTAACTCATTTTCATTAATCTGTTTAGCCATGTGGCTTGGTACCCTTTCTCAGAGCAGCATTCTAGTCTTCTTTTCTCTGCATCTACTGGCTTCTCTGCTCTATTCTTCCTCTTCCCAGAGTTTTCTTAGCCTGGTAACCCCACCCACACTTCCTATCTGCCTTCTGGTCAATCAGTGTTTTATTCAACCAATAGGAGGGACAAATACCTATGATGTAAAAGAATATAATCCTACAGCATTAGAGGAGGATATACTTGAAGAGTACATGTATAGCCAGACCTTTTTACCCAAATTCACCAGGTGCCTCCACTCTCCTCACCATGGGAGAGTTTTTCCACAGGGTGACATTGGCTGTTCCCTCTATTTCTCTTCCTCACCCTGTTCCTACCATGCATGATATGTTTTCCAAGTTGCTATATAGTGTAGTTTATTTTCATTCTGTTTGTTTCTATGACTCATATATTCTCTGATGGAAAGCAGTGTAGCATGTAGGAATGATATAGCTCTAGAATTAGACAATTTGTTTTAAACTTAGATTGACCTCTTAGTGGTTATGGAGTCTCAGAAAGATTAATAGGCTTCCTAAGACTCAGTTTTCTCATATATCAAAATAAAAGACACCAATGAACATCTTGTTACATAAATTCAATGTGCTCAGTATGTGTAGCTGATGATATGTCTGGTACAGTTGTCCATATTATCCTTGACAATGAATCTTCTTGCAAACTCTGGGGAGTAAGAGTGATGTACCTTTTATAAAATTAGATATCTGATATTCTGAGAAGCTCAGAAAGGTACAGAATTGAGATTCAAGTATTGACTTGTCTTGGTGCCATTACATTACTCTCTGCTTCCTCAACCAGGGACCTTCATGGTGTCTGCAATGATAGAGATGTTAACTAAAGGAATCCATAAGACTTTCTAGAATGTTTCTGGCTATGCAGGAGGAAGTGATTTTATGGTCAAATAACTACCTTGCTCTATAGTCCTTGCACAAAATGTTTGTTCTTGCTGTGGTAAAAAATCTTTGTATTAGTTTATGTAATTTTCTTTCTTACTGGAGATATCACTATGTTCCTCTTAAAGAGGCTATTTTAAAGACCATGATTAGGAAAAATAATATTAAGTAAAATGCTAAGTCTATGAATTTCAGTATAATTACAGAAAGTGATCAAAATCAAAACAACAGCAACAGCATTAACAACAATAACAGAACATTATAATAGTAAGCAAACTGAGAAATACGTGAGTCATGGAAACACATTGTATTCTGCTTGTTCTTTTAAATAATAAAAGATAACACAGAACTTGTGAAAGGTAAAAAAGATATGGTTGTTCTTAAGTTTCTTGTTAAAAGAAAATGACAAAATAAACTTTCAAAGTTACATAGTTCTGGATAAGAACACTTTATCCTTATGTATCCAGGACACAACTTTCCATCAGTCAAAAGCAAATAGAGGAATTACTAAGATTTCAGATGCTTCTTGCTTACAGGTAACTTTTTGATGAAAATCCCAGGACTGGGAATACCTTTTCTGTAAAAAGTTCAAAAAGTTGACCAAATCTTTCCTTTCAAAGATTAAACTGTCTTTCAAGAATTTATTTGACTTATATAATAGAGAGATGGGGAGGAAAAATAATAAAAAAGGGGAATGAAAACTCTTGGTGGAGTATGAGAAAGAGATGTACAAAGGGGGAAGGAAGGTTGGCAGCAGGGTGGTGAAGAGGGGCATCTATTATGAAGCAAAAGAAAATGTTATGGTCTGGGTGGCTTCCAGCCAGCTCAGCAGACTTTATTTGCTGTTCTCATCAGAAACTCCTAGGAAAGACATAATCATTTCTCAACTGGAATTTGATTCCCTTTTAGCTGTGTAGGTGGAAAATAACCTGAGATTGCTCTGTTGGTCTTAACTGGTTCAGGCACACTCCTCTGCACTACAGCCATCTGCTGGCAATGAATCTCTACATGATTGTCCTGTAAGGGTGTGAGGTGCTACATTTCTCTTTTCAAAGTACTTCTACATACTTTGGCTCAGAAGAGCCCTGGGACTGAGAATGGAGTTCACGCTAAATACTGAAGATTTTACATAGATAGATATCTTTATACAGGACTGCACTGAAGTTAGAAGCTTTGGGACTATCTGTAGTGTGCGTGTGTGTGTGTGTGTGTGTGTGTGTGTGTGTGTGTGTGTGTGTGTGTGTGTGTGTGTGTGTGAGAGAGAGAGAGAGAGAGAGAGAGAGAGAGAGAGAGAGAGAGAGAGTGTTTTGGTAAGACCTTCACATCTCCATGTCTCTAAGGGAAGTAACTAGAGAAATAGTAAAGACCTATAAACTGGGGTGGATGGCTTGAGTGCCAAGCCCCTGGAAGAGTTTACCTTCATCTCTAAGAGAAGATTATGAGAGTATGTGTGGGACAAACCACGGTGGAGTCTGGAGGCAACTGCAACTGTGCAGGTTAAAAGCTTTTTTGCTCTTGTCACTCAAACAGGTGCAGACAAAGTAGCAAGTAGTTGACATATCAATATCATATAAAGTCACTTTATGTTGCTCTAAATGTCCATCTGCAGACTTTATGACTGTTATGTGACTTTCTGTGGAGAGAATAACAACTCTCCATTTACCACAGATAGGATACTGACCTAGTCAAAAAATTTCACTCAAGTCTGTCTTGATGTACTAATGAGTTTTTGGAGGCTATTTGAAGAAACATGAGTGAGAGGTTTTATACATATTTACTATATATATGTATATGAACACACATGAGAGAAGAGCAGGTAAACACCCCTTGCCACTAGCATGAGTGGCAACTCATTAAAGTGACATTCTACTAGCCTCCTCTCCCCACTCAACTTACAGATAGCTTCACAAAAGTCTACTTTCTTCTAGGAGCTGAGTATGGATTATGTAACCTGGGGAAAGGTGTAAAAGTTGTGTATATGTCCTGAGCTTCTTAGCCTTAAAGTTTCTCACCTCCCAATCCCTGGAAGGAATTATCTAATTCTCAGGGAATAACTATATGATAGCAGTTAATAGCAAAAAGAAGAATGTTTAGCTTAAGGCTCTGGACGTTATGTAGTGTGGTGCTAACATCCATGTGGTGTCAGATGAGAACATCCTGCAGAGTCCCAACATGGCTCATGGTATCATAAGGTGAAGCAGAGTAGGCTGTCTACCTTAGGTCCCCTTTCTTTTTCTCAGCGCCATTAATGACCACCTTCATATTCAGTTTGGATTCCCTCCCAAAGACCTCACCTGCCCCTACCTCTACATGCACAATGGGGATCTCATTTCATAATGGCTATTTATAAGTATAGAGTTTTAGTAGGGACATTTAAACCATAGAAAGTAAATACTAATGTTATCTATTTGGTGTCTACTTTCTATTTCTCTCTGTGCTTCAGCTCTAGTTAACTTGATTCATCTCTTTTCTCCTTCAAGTTTGCAGAGAATAAGCAACAATGTCAATCAGAAGAGTCCCATACTTAAACAGCAGACTGGAAGAGAAGAGGTAGAGAGAATATGGCTCCTTCATTACATGTTTGAAGCTTCAGCTAGGATATTACTTTTATGTAGCAGATCAGAGTTTTTGGCATTACTTTATGAGACTTTTCTCAAAATGGAAGTTTTCTTGGATACCTTAGGTGAAGTTTCTACAACTGACACTACATGGAGGGCCAGGAACCAGAGGCAGGATAGCACAGAGACCTAGGATAGAACCACACAAACCAGTAAAAAAAATTCAATGAAATGCTTTTTATACTCACTGGAGCTCAGCATAATCCTCATCAAAGAAACTTTATCCAATAAGATGGGAGGAGATGCAGAGAACCACAGTCAAACATTAGGTGGAGCTCTGAGAATCCTGCAGAAGAGGGGGAGGAAGGAATGTAGGAGCCTGAGGGGTCTAGGACACCACAAGAAAATCCACAGAATTCTGTAAGCTCATATAGTCTTACAGAAACTGAACTAATAATCAGCAAGTATGTATGGCTCTGACCTAGGTCCTCTGCATATATATCTTATGCTTTTGTAGCTTGATGTTTTTGTGAGACTCCTAGCAGTGAAATCAGAGCTACCTCTAACTCTTTTACGTGCCATTGGGACTCTTTCTTCCTACTAGGTTGCCTTAGTATGAGGGGATGTGTCTAGTCTTATTGCAATTTGATTTACCATGTTTGGTTAATATTCCTAGGATGTTTGTCCCTTTCTGAAGCAAAAAGAAGAGGAGTGGATATGGGGCAGAAGGGCTGGAGAAGAAGAGGTGGGAGGGTAAACTGATATCAGGATATATATGAGGGGAGAATAAAACATAAACAAAGGACATGACTGTGTTGTATGATGGAAACAGAAGATGCACAGAGGTTTCTGGGGTCTTGACTGACTTCTTCTTTGACTTCACACTTACAACTTCTGTACTTCAAAAGAATTGCAGGTAGTGTATTGTGGGTTGAGTTAAAGATGTTCAAAGGTCTTACTACCAAAGTTTCTTACAAAAGACAAAAACATACATAAGACAGACATGGATTAGTTTCTATAGTCAGTTGTAGCAATTTTCTCTCTCCCTTTTCTATCTAGATTAGTCTATGAAATTCATGTACTTTTCCTTTTTTCTTTGGATATTTCTATTTTATTTTTTTTGATAATTTTATCTATGTAGACATTGTATCTTGATCATAACTACTCCAACTCTCCAAACTTATTTCCTCTAGACACCTTTAACTTGTCTCCCTACCCCTTTCATATCCTCTCTTTTTTTGGTAATCAAATGAGTTTAGTTAGTTCTACCTGTTGGTATGTTTTTAGCACTTTAGTGGGGTATGGATCTCTATATTAGTTGCTGACCACTGCAGAGAGAAGCTTCTTTGGCCAAGGTTAAATGTAGTACTATTCTATGTATATAAATACAAATACTTAAAAGGCAGTTTGACAACATGACCATTTAGCAAGACAACAGCAGTAAGTTTTTCACCACACTCAGGGCTTATGACCTCTGTTTTCATTACCTTTTGACCAGATTTAGAGTATCTGCCATAAATCCTCTTCTGTGAAGCAGGCCCCAGATCCAGTCCTGAAGTGACTGGTTTTTCCCATTACCTTCTTACTACTATTGCACCAGTGCTTGGAATATTGGTTTTGTAGCATGTAGGGTTCTTGATTGCTTTTCTCCCCTAGAATCTGGTACAGAATCTTGTGGAACTATGAAAGCTAGCCAGAAGGAGGGGTGTCTTCAATTAATTTCACATTTATTTCTTCATGTCCTGAAATCAAAGTGTGTGGTGTCTTCAGCAAGTATTATCCGCTTTTTACGATGGGCAACCAAGAACAAAGGCAATGGTCTCTGATGTTTAGAAGGACTCTGAAGCTTCCCTTAACCAATAACTTTAGGGAAGTATTTCATGCTTGGCACTGTGATTTCTATTTAATAACCCTCATCTCCTGGGGGAAGTATTGCACTCTCATTCAGGATACCTGTGCTCAAGTCCTTTAAAATTATATTTTAAATTAACTTATAATAGTGCATTTCCAAAAGCATTTAAAACACATTCTTAGTTTCTATCAACATACCGCTATTCCTTCTCTACCCTGCCTCCTGCCACATTTCTGCTGAAAGCTTTACTCTATTATTTTTCTTTTCCACTGTCATATCACATATGTTCTTCTGTTCTCTCACCTCTCAATACTCTTCCACTTTTCTTCTCATGAGCCATTTCTAGATCCCTGCATTCTACAGATATTCCTACTCTAGCACACAAACCTAAATATTTAAAACCATGTTCCACATATGAAAGAGAACATGCAACTCAGTACAACATTTTGTAATTCTATTTTCCTTCAACTTTGCTAGTTGTGTTTTCTTTATAGTGGAATAAAATTTCATTATGTATATGTAACATACATTTAATTATGTATATATAACACATTTTACTAGTATTATTTTAAATTATGAGAGTAATAGGATTCTTCATTACTTAAGACTGGTAATATTTAAAAATCATGGTCAAATTAATGGAGGTTGAATAAATGAACACTTATAGTTTCAGCTTGACCAGGTATCTTTGATCATCCATTTCCCAACCACTCACCAATAGACTCAGTCATGTGTCCTCTTGCCAACTTACCTATTAATTTACCCACACACCCTATGTCCTCCCTTCTAACCACATTTGCATACTAACTTCTGCATGAAATAGTCTATCATTTTACTTACTCACTATTTCTTCCCTTCCTGGTTCCACCCACACTCCAGAGCCTAATGTGTCTACCCACAGCCTGCAGATTCTACACAGAGCTACAACTCTTGATGATAAGCAAATGTATTTTCTTTTCCACCTTCAAGAAGCTTGCAGCCTAATGAGGTTTATAAAACTAAGTTATAACAAAATGGGAAATGCTTTGATGAAGGCATATGGTAAGATACTGATTTTACAATGTTATGCATATTTAAAGCAAAATTACCCCAAGCTTGGTGGCTTATGACTATAATGCCAGCAGTCAGAATGTAGAGAGAGGAATTCAAAGCCAACTTCAACTACATATCAAGTTTCATGGCACACTGGGTTATTATACCCTGCTTCAAATCACACATTATGTATGTATGTATGTATGTATGTATGTGTATGTATGTGTGCATGTATGTGTATGTATGTATGTATGCATGTATGTATGTATGTGTCCATCCATCCATCTACCATCTCCTTACCTTTTATATATTTCTTGGCAGAATTGCAATTTCTATGACGCTTTCTGTGGCTTTGTAGTTAAGAACGTGATCTCAGAACTTGGATTACTAGCTATCTCACTGTAGAAGTTTCTTAATCCCCCCTCACACATTTAATACAGTGCTGAAAATACTTAGCTCATAGGATTACTGGGATTAAGTGAATCAAAGCATTTATTCCTTAAGACCTTTTCTAATTTGAGAAAATGAACAAAGCAGCTGTTGCTTTTCTGTCAAGAATAGTTATGTTCAGGGAAGTTATTTTTAGGGAAAGTGACAGAACTGCAGAGAAGTGGAGCTGAAAGTCTACCCCAGCACTGTTTTTGGTAACATTCTTTTTATTGCACCACAAAGCCTTATATATTGAAAAGCTACTGTTGTTCCCCAAGTGTCATAGTTGCTGCCTGGTGTAGCTGGGCTGGCTGTAAACATAACCAAATGACATGGGCTGCAGCACAATCCAATCACTACTATTTTGTCTTCATATGCCATTCAATCTAGGGTCCCTAGGTTAAGACCCTAGATTGAATGGCATATGAAGACATGGGTCAGGAGGTTGACAGGCACCAACTACGTATCTTAATCACTTCCTCCAAGTCCTTATGGTAAATTTGTTTCTATAGGGGTCTGGAGAACTTAAAATTCAATGTCCTTTAAAAATGAAAACTAACTTTAGAGTTCAAAAGCACTCAAGAATCAAATATTTTTGACTATAGTCTGTTGAAAATATGGAAGCCTTCCTTGACTGATTGACTCTTGGTTTTATTCTATGTGATTGTATCAGAACTGAGAATAAAATGTATGAAACTGGAGTTTCAGACTGGAAGAGGAGTATCAGGCTACAGCCTGTGGCTGCCACAGGAATGCAGCAGTGTGAATATGGTTCAGTGGTAGAGTGATTGCCTAGAATGCAAAAGGCCGTGCATTCTACCTCTAGCATTTGCAATAAACAAATAATTTGCAGTGTATGTGGCTGTGAAAGGGGCATGGGAGCTGTGGAGCTGTATTAATATATGCTTATGTTCGTTGCTGCCAGGGTGGTGGGGAGACAAAACAGCATGCAGTTTTTAAGAGTTCCCTGGTAAGTAGAGGAAACACATAATTCACAACTATAGTGCAGTGTAATAGGGAAGATACGACCTTGCACAGGAAGCTCAGAGGAAGAAAAGATTTATTCTGCATCTTGGAATACAGGATGTTTCAGCAAGTAGATCTTATCCAAGTAGGGTTTTAAAGAAGGATATGTTTTGTAAACAAATATTCATGGGCTTCTTTGTTGTTGATATGGGGATGAAGCATCATTATCCACACGGAAACTAGGAAATATAGCAGAGCGCTCATCACAGAGCTTAATGAACTTTAAGTGATACAGTCTTATTAACTATGGATTTGCATGTGTAAATGAAAAGGCGACTCTGTACACAATGTAGTCATCAGTACTGGGCCATAGTGTGAAGTGACGTGGTACTGGAGTGAGTTAGGAAGACTCACAGTATTCGGAGGTGTTCTGGAATAATTGGAGAGGGGACCAAACACCAACATCCACCTCCTGTTGGCATGTGGATACCAAGTGAAACTGGTTTCTATAGCAATGAGCAGACCAGCTGATTTTGCTGGTCAATGCAAATAAGCGAGACTGGGCCAAATCTCCAAGATCTTGAAATGGGCAAACAAAGGCATGGTAAGTTTTTATAAGCAGAAACTGGACTCCAAGCCCTATGAAGATGCATTTATGGGAGCAAATGTCTGTCAGCATTGAGAGAAATTTCACTCTGGGTGGGAGGCAGTTGACGGAAACAATTGACCACAACAGCAAGGATGGGAGCAACTAGGCAGTTATTCTTCTCTCCTTCTTCATTCCCAGTGACAAAACAAAGTTTGATTTCCCCCAAATTCACTCAGGCTATAAACTTTTTAGGATTACTTACAGACCATGGATGAGGGGTTTATGGAAGGAGTGTGGGTAACCTGAAAGTACCTGCAATGGGACATCTGCTCCTAACATGGATGATGGTTTTTCTTTTGCTGTGCAGATAAAAATCCCCCTTCCCTAGCCTTCTTAGCTTATATAATCTATACTGTCCATAAACCACTGAGGCCAGGTGAAACTACAGCAGAATTGAAATCAACTTGCTTAATGTTCAGGTGATGGTCCCATGACCTTCTGTGATAAAAATCATCAACAGTCAGAAAGCCCAGCTGGCATGATCATTTGCAAGGTGGTATTTGTTTGGTTTGTAGGATACCTCTGCATAACAGGTAGATTGTCGACTTGAAACATTTCTTATTATAATTTGCCCAGACTCTTTTTAGATTTGAGTTGGCTTTTTCATTCTGGGCATTTTTCTGCAGTCGGTAAGAGAAGGATTTATCATTTGGAGTCATGTGGATATTTAGTCTCATGTAGTTTTAAAGACATTACAGAGTTTGGATAGAGTCAAGATGCCTGGGATTGGTTTCAATTCTTTAGCTGTCTAACTGTGTGGGTTTCTTGGCATCTGAACAAGGAGAAGTTTGCACTGAACAGCTGGTGCTTCCCTTTTGGTTCCAAGTTATCTGTCCAGCCACCTACAACAAGACTCTCACCAAGCAATTCATGTCTGAGAAATTTTTGATCTTGAAGATGTGTGGAGGCAAGTTCAGTTTTCAGAGGAGGTTCTTTGATTCATTGGAGGTAATACTCATATTCTTCCCTAATTACTTACAGCTCTTTCCAGTTTCCTAATAGGTTTCTTCAATAAACATTACCCTCCCAGCCAGATGCTGAGAGTACGATAAACAGAAATACAGGAATGGCTCTGTCTTCATAGACATTATTACCTTGTTTTCACTGAAGCACCCTCATAATGCTCATTATTACACAACAGGGAAATTGGGTACACTTTGATACTTCAACACTTTGTCTACAGAATAATTCTAAACACCAAATAAGATATAGTTTGAGGCTTGCCTTGTATTTACATTTGTGTGACTGACAACTCAGGGTATGTGTAACATATTCACTGAGTATATAAATTAAATAGTCACTGGTAATTCTGAGAAGATATAGACTGGATAATGTACTTTTGGTTTTGTTTTGTTTTCCAAGTGCTTAGGATCAACCCAGAGCCTGGCACATACTAGGCAAAGACTCCATCACTAAGTTAATCCCCAGCTCTAACTTCTGTTTTGATACTTCAGAAGGAAAGGGCATATATACTAGTGGTAAGGTATTAACATTTGCTTAACATTTACTATGCGACTAACATTGGATGGGTGTTTTAAATGCATTTGTAAATATAATTCTTAAAAATGCATTTTAATTTTATTTTATAAAATGTATATAAGTGTTGTCTGCATGTGTGTGAATTAACTGTATATGTGCCTAATGCCCATGGAGGGTGTTGGATTTCATGGAACTGGAGTTACAGTTGTAAGCCATCATGTGGAGGCAGGTCCTCTACAAGAGCACTAAGTGTTCTTAATTGCTGAGCGTCTCTACAGCCCTGACTGTAATTCTTTTAACTACTTGTTTTGTTCTGAAAAGTAAGGCCTAGAGAAGGTATTACCATGCTTCTGACAAATTTTTTATTAATTACTTTTTAAAATCTATTTTTACACTTACTAGGCCCCCTTCCCCCTGCTATCTACCCCCCTCCCTATTTATTCCTACTCCACTATTTCCCTTCCAAAAGAGGCAGACCTTCCATGGGCATAAACAAAACATGGCACATCAAGTTGAGGCACGATAAGCTCTGCCCCCCCTGCATCAAGGTTGGATGAGATGATCCAGCATAAGGAATAGGAACCCCCAAAGTTAGCTAAGCACATCGAGAATAGGTCATGTTCTCGCTGCTAGAAGTCTCACAGTCATATCAAGCTAAACAATTGTCATATTTATGTAGAAAGCCTAGGTTGATCCCATGCAGGATGTATAAATCCATAGCTCCTGGGTGCTCTTGGTCAGCCTGAGAGAATATTTAGATTTATTCTTCTCTCATATGTTACATCCCAATTGTAGTTTCCACTTACTCTTTTTCTCCCAGTTCCTTCCCCACAGTTTCCCTCTCTCTTAGGTCCATTTCTTCTTTGTTTCTCTTCAGGAAAGGGCAGGTCTCACAGGGATATCAATCAATAACTATATAGCAAGTTGCAATAAGACTAGTCATCCTTTCCCACACTAAGGCTAGACAAGGCAATAAAGTAGGAGTAAAAGGTCCTCAGATCAGGCACCAGGGTCAGGTATAGTCTCCAGTCCTACTGTTAGGAGTCCCACAAGAACACCAAGCTACACAACCATAAGGTATACACCCAGGACCTAAGTTGGACTCATTCTGGCTCCATGATTATTGGTTCAGTCTCTGTGAGTCCCTGTGAGCCCTGATTAGTTGATCCTTCTGACTCCTCCAAGTCTCTTCCCCTTCAATTCTTCTTTCTCAGGATTTCTGGAACTCCATCTAATGTTTGGCTGTGGTTTTCTGCATCTGCTCCCATCAGTTGCTACATGAAGCCTCTTTGATGATCTAGGCTCTCCTGACTTAAAGATTTCAATAATAATATTGTAGGTGAAGTTTTTCTGTTCCACTTGGGCCTGTGGTTCAAATAAATCGTTACCACCCTAGGTTCAGCAGCTGATTATAAAAAAATTAACTCAAGAGCTGAATATTACAGTAGCTGCTAGGCCACTAGTTCAAGATTATTAACTAACTCTTAAGTCTTAAATTAACCCATTATTATTATTTATGTTTAGACTTATGGCTTGGTAGCTTTTCTTCAGTGCAACATTCTCATCTTTCTTCCTCTGCAACTGGCTGGAGGCTACTGCTCTGCCTTTCCTCTTCCCAGAATTCTCCTAGTATGGTCTCCCTGCCCATATTTCCTGCCTGCCTACTGGTCAATTAGCATTTTACTAACCCATTATGAGTAACGAATCTTTACTGTATACAAGAGCATTATTCTACATTTTATTGCTTTGTTTTTATGTTTCTCACAGTTGCAGAAGTTATTGATGTACTCACACATAAAATCTACAACCAAATAGATGCAAACCGTTTGCTAAAGTAGTGCATCTAGGCCAGGCAAGGCTAAATAAAGGCATCATGACAAAATTGGAAATTTATAGATCCTGCCTGTCTAGCATCAGTTTTACAATTTTATCACAGAGGTTCCCAAAGTTGATTGGCCATAATAGCCCTAGACTGATGATTGGACAAAAAATGACAAGCTAGAGATAACATAAATGCTACTTTCTTTTATCTATACTATTAATGACTTTATAGCATGAGTCATTGTATTAAGACACAAAGCACTTGCCCAGGTGTCAATATTCTGAAAAGTAGACAAGGGAGGAACTAGTAAGGTTTTATAAATCATCTAGATTCTGACTGCCAAAAGGTGACCCAGCTGAACCCAACCTTTTGTCCAGAGACATGTAGAGTAATGGGACATTCTCAGTTCACAACAACCGTATGTGTATAAACTATGAGCTAACCTGACCAATAAATGGGTTTATATTTAGGGTGAAAATTGTAACAGCATAATTTCATAACAGCTCACAATTTGCTTTTCCTGCTGAAAAGGAAGAATGTCCTTGCCCCTTGATTTCTTTTTGCTTGTCAGAAAACCCAGTAGGTTTCAGTTGTGAGTGGAGAACAGAATTCTCTCAGTTCATTCCAATTTTCAGAGCATCACAATTGAAGGAAAAGCTTTTCAGTCATTTGGAAATTGTAATAAATGGAGCTCTGTGCTGGATATTTGCAGGGGACCTGAGCAATTAAGGCTCTTTGATGTGTTTTGAAAAGAGAATCTCTTCAAAAGCTATCTCCCACTGAAACTGCTAGTCAGCATGGACACTGGGAGGCATTCCTTGCTTTTCTTCCCCAAGGAGCTAAGACACAGTTTCTCCTGCACAGTTCTTCTTCAGCAATCACACAACAATACTTCTGTGGGCTTCAGCAGCATTGTTTATTTTTGACTTCCCCCTCTTGGTGTGTCCTCTGTGTTCAAAATATGACAATTCCTCTGAAATAAGCAGCTTGGTTTAAAAAGAAGTAGACAGCGGATTTAGGAAATAAAACACCTGGGTATGATGCCATCTATAGACTGTGTTCTATCAAGAGTCATTATCAACAGCCCATCATTTTTCATCCATGAAATGAAAATGAAACCTTTCACATGGGACCACGGATACAGTGTGATAATACATATGAAAGTACTTGCACAAAAAAACACACCATTATTTACACATTCTTTATCTCTTTTATGAGTCTGATACAGGGCCTTTATAGCCCATGGAACTCTTGAACTCATAATCCTCTTGTCTCTGCCTATAGAGTGCTGGAGTTACAGGTATGTGCTATAACTAGTCCTATCATTTTCTTAATTATTTTTCTCACATTTGTGGCTCCATTAAAATAGTGTAGAACAAGATGCTCTGTTAGGCTATAGATTATGTGATCAATACTGCTGAAAGACTCGTCACTAATCATGTGGTGGTGTACCACAAGCATAGAAGTTCAATAAATCATGGCTTTCTTATATTTCCCTATAATTTAGTGTACTCTGCTAAGAAGTCAGTGTTACTGTTCATAGACCTCCATTTGATTTTACGTCTTAAGATGTGGGTCCACTTTATTTTCATCTTAAGATCTGGATCCTCATTATCACACATGCAAATAAGGCTTCCTGAAACTGTTTAAATTTCAATAGTTTTTGAGAATATTTTTGTCTATTTTCTTTGGATTCATAATAGAATGAATTTTTAAAATGAAGTTTTATGTATTTAATAGATATTTGTGGAGTTGATGTTGCAATATAATCACTTACTGGATTCTAAATTGGTCCCCATGGGGTCTGGGGGATCATCAATTGTAGCAGTCAACTTGATTGTCATATAGACCTAGAAGATCTAGGGGTACCACTGTAGGTGTTTCCAGATAGAATTATCTAAGGGGTATTATCAGGACCTGTCCTACATGTAAGTGACCTCATCACTCTATTCCTCAGAGGAAAAAATGGGAAATGGAGAAATCTGGAAAACACAGATACTCTTTCTTTCTGCCTTGACTGTACTGATGTGACATGCCCTGCTTTGCTGCATCATTCTGCCAATGATGAACTGACACCTGCATATTTGGGAGCCAAAATAAGCTTTTCTTCTCTTAAGCTGTTTTCCTCAGAGTGTTTCTATAGTGATAGGAAGTGTGACTGGCACACCACTCTTCATTTCTTTTCTCACTGTGGCTTGTCATTGGGTGAGTGCTTGAAAGGCTTGCTGGACCACTAGGGAAGGAGCCCTGTGGTCCTGTTTATTCCTCTCTCTATGAAGTCCTCTTAGGGAACTTGTGAAATGGCTGCTTTGGAATGCAGAAAAGCAGACTGCTTGTGCATACATGAAAAAGAGAAGCAGAGAGGAGAAGCTTGGAAGAATTTTAAAACAATGCAAATCATGTCTCATTATGCGTTGAAAGCCACTATGATCTCTCTTTCTTGTTGCACACTTCAGGGCTGCCTAAAAAAAGGCAAAGTGAGAGGCTCTAGTTTCGTCAATGAGAGATTATAAGTCAAGGTAATACATAGACACACATGGATGGAAATTAAGGCAACAGAGAGGCATATACACTTCTCCTTGAACCCTCAACCTAGCCAGCCAGTCTGTGGCTTGTTTTAGAATCAACTCATCAAAGGTGTCCTATACACCATATCTGTTAGGGTGATATGCCTGGGCCATTGCAAAGTGTGAGCAGAAGTGAGTGAAGCTGACAAAAGAGTGATTTTAGAACTGACTCTAGGCAATGACTTAACATATGAATTAAAAAGCATAGTGAACCAGCTGATGGTGGCGTATGTCTTAAAGTACTGGGGAGGCAGAGGCAGTTGGATCTCTATGAGTTTGAGGTCAGGCTGGTCTAAAAAATGAGTTCCAGGATAGGCAAGGATATACAGAGAACCCTTGTCATGAAAAGCTAAAAGCATTAGCTCAACTATGTTCATAGCAGCATTATTCATAATAGCAAGAACCCAGAAACAACCTAGATGCCCCTCAACTGAAGAATGAATTAACAAACTGTGGTACATCTAGACAATGGAGTACTACTCAGCAGTAAGAAAAAATGATATCCTACAATTTGCAGGCAAATTGATGGATTTTGGAGAATATCCTCCTGAGTGAGGTCTCACAAACCCAGAAAGTAGGGGATGTACTCACTCATTAGTTAAAAAAAAAAGATGTCATTGTACTCAAGAGTTCAAGGCTAGAACATAGCTAAATGACAACAGAGCCTCACTTCTGCATTGATGGCCTCTGGCAGGGGTGCAGGTGAGGAAGGACTTGTTTTCTTTAAGAGTCTGACCACAGGGAGTTTAGTTATGCTCCAGTAAGTAAATGAGCAGCATGAATGGGCTTTTTTTTTTTTTTTTTTTTTTTTTTTTTAAATCGGGAGATCATAAGAGTGGGTATGAATCTAAGAGGACTGGTAACTGAGTTTGATGGGGTGCATGATGTAAAATCACCAAATAATAAATATAAAGAGTAAAAAAGAAAAGCTAAAAGCAAAACAACAACAAAATAAACAAAAAACTTTTAAAAGGCATAATGAAACTTCACCCATGGGTTGTCAGTCAACCATCTATCAACCGTGTCCTGCCTGAGGCAATGCCCAGGGCCCAAGGGCCTCTGAAACTTCCGTCTATTACTTTTGGTAAGTAACAGAAATGGAGCTATAGATGCAGACTGTTTGCTGCAATAGCATGTCCGGGCCAGGCAAGGCTAAGGCTGATGTCCCTGCCACGAAACACATGGGCTAGTGAGGTTCTTATGTCTGACTGCCCAGTTTCAATCAATGTGAAGCAAGTTGGAGGACTGGCGTGCCAAGTTTCCCTTCCTTTTCCCTCCAGTTTCCATGTTGGGTTTATATGATCTCGGCATGAGGGCTGCACAGCTGTAGGCCCTGCTTCTTAGGATCCTTACAGGGAAGCTGAGATGAAGGCTTTTTGGGTAGAAGAAAGGAAATGGGTAGCTTCCTGCACCTGGCTGGTCCAAATCAGGCATTTCTTCCTTCACCAGCTAGGCTGCAGCTGAAGGACAAATGGACTATTTCTGTTACAGCATGGTGGACAGTTAGATCTGGTTTTATGTTTAGGAGGAGCCTCATAGTTAGCAGCAGTGTTTTATCCTGAGAAGACACAGCCTGAATCCCATTTCAAAACCAGCCATCTGTCACATCTATCATACTGGGTATCTCAAATCAAAAGGCAATTGTATTCTTTGGACTACATGAGTCTGAATTTATAAATTTCCAAAATATGTGGCTTTGAGAAGTTAATGTCTCCAAATCTCTATATCTTGTGTCCTATTTTATGGGATGAAGAATGAAAGGATGATTGTATGTGTATGTATGCATAGAAATATTTATCTACTCAACTATTTATCTATATTTTTGTCTTCTATATTTTTGTCTTAATTCTAATACCCTTATGGTTTCTGATTTTTGTAAGTGTGTAGACATTACAGTTTTCTAAAAATCACATTTTACAATGAGAATTTGTTTTTTTTGGGTATGCCAATACTTTTTTCCTCCAAACCATGTATGTGTGCAAGTGAATGTGTTTGTGCAAGAGTATGTGTGTATGTTTACGGGCTGTAATGAACATTTACTCATCTGTTCAATATAAAGTCGTACTATAGTAAACCAAGGAGGGACATTTGGAATTAGAATAGAACTATCACCTTGCAATTTCTAATTAAATATTAAAGGAAGTAGGTAGGTAAGGTAAACTGCTAGACAGAAAAGATAAAAGTAAAATGAACTAGATCTATTTTGTTTTAAAAAGAAAAGAGCCGTCCTGTCTTTGAAAACACAACTTAGAATGAGTAAAGAATCATCACATCTAAATTGTGTTCTCTGAAAACTGTCCCCAAAGATGAGGACTTCTTTGAGAAGTAGATTATTACAGGTATGGGAGGAAATGTTTTGGACACTTCTGGAACATCTTGTTATGTCTGGAAGCAGGAAAGCTATCAAAAGCCTTTGTGGTCATCTTTTAATGATTTAGAAACAATGAGAAGTTGCAGAAAATTTAAGCATCAAATGGAAGCTGAAATATTTTCAAATACATCATATATATTTTAAAAAATCCCTGAGTTCATAATAATATTTTAAAATAAATCATTTACTATTTCCCTAGGACAATTCTAGAGCATCTATTAATTACTGAGAAATGTGGAAATAAAGGGATAAATGAAATGTCTAGTCTTTTCTAGACAAGCTATTCCTTAAAATAACTGAATAGTTGAATGGGAACATTTTTCTTCATAAAAGCATGCCTGATAACAAATTAAGGAAGAAAGGAAGTTTGAATTAGAGCAGAGCTGTGATCTTTGAATTTCAAATTAATTTATAAAGGCAGTGGCAGGTGTGGTGATTTATGCTTGCTATTCTAGCATTTGGAAAGCTGAGCCACAAGTTGTGACCAGTATGAGCTGTATGGTGATTTTCAGGTTCTTTGGTTCTGTAGAGTGAAGCCCTGCATGACAAAACAAAACAGACACATACAATACAGTGACCAATGTCTTAGGTAAAATCTAGTGGTGAGTTCCATGAAGAGTTAATTATACTGATCTCACAGAAATCCATCATGTTAACAGAAGCAATCATACATGAAAGGAAGAGGAACTCATATATAATTCACTCATTGAACTGACTTCACAGTTCTCAAAAACATGGGAGATAGAAAATACAGAACACCATCATGAGAACATTTTGAAAATATATAATGTGAGAAATTGTACCCAAATTGTTATGTATTACTTCAACAAATACTCCATAAAGAAAAACAGAAGAGCCTAGGGAAGCCTAAGGAGACTAAGAGACATGTTAACCACTATCATGAGGAAGCTAGTGAGCTCTGATCAGAATGAATATTTTATAACACCATGAAATTAGTATTAGCTTTTTATATGTGTAATGGCATTGCGGAACTGTGATGTACTGTGCAGAGAGAGTCACCCTGCTCTGTGGTACAGTCCCGGATTAAGTGCTCATGAGGCAGTCAATAACTTCTTACTAATGGGAAAAAGATTCAAAAACCATCATAGAAAAAACTCCTGAAAAGTACAATTATTTTTCATTTATTATCTTAGATTTATTGAGATGTAATTTACATCCCTGATGATTCACTATTTAAAGTGTAGTTTATACAATATTTGAGGTACTTTGTTATTACGGTCTTAGAAATGTTAAACCTCCACTGGTTTCTACTTTCAGAATATTTTCTTTTTTATTTTCTATTTTTTTATTTTTCTTTTTCTTAAATTTAAATTTAATAAATTTAGCTGTACGAATGAGACTCAGAGCCAAATATCGGGGGAAGGCCGAAATATCAGAGAGAGGAAGCACCACAGTCAATTCTCACCCAGCTGTTTTGCAACTTCCTCAGTTTCACTACTGATCGCTTCTGTCAATCACTTCTGCCAGTCTCTTCTTCCAGTCGCTTCTGATTCTGCCTGGTTTCTATGAGCCCTTATATACCCTATTTCATCCAGATCAGGATTAAAGACATGTAGCCTTGAACTCACAGAAACAGAAGAAGCTCTGTCTCTGGAGTTATGTGATCAAGGGTGTTGATTGCCACTCCTGGCTTTCTCTGTTCTGGGATTCAAGGTGTGTGTGACTGTCTCAGCTGTTTATCTTTGTATTCAGGGTTTAAGAATTTCCTGATCTGTCTGGCTAGGATTTGACTGTGTGCTCTCTTCCCAATATTCAGGTTTTATTAAATATGTAATATATATCCACATATCCACTTTTGTGTCAAAAATAAAAAAGAAAATAACTAACATCAGAAAAAACTTATACAATAGGTACAATAATTACACACAATAATATACAAATAATAATTACATAAGGAATGTCCAGTTCATTAACAATTGATAGATTTGAAGAAAGTATTACATTATTTATCCTATTTTGGGAGGGGCAGGAAGGGCAAGGGAATTTGAACAAGGGGATACATGGATAAAAAATGAGACTTTATTAAAAAATGTGCATTTTGGAAATGTGAGACATTTAAAGAATAGTAAAGAATACAGTAATGTGGGAGAAACAGAAGTTATATTTCCAACATAATAATGTTAAGCTACATGTAATTAATGGTTAATCTCTGTTTGTCTCCAGCTATATCTTTAAAAGGAAAATCATGAGTATTGAGAAAGAGACTGCTTTTTTCCCTTCTGCTAAGCTATAATCAATCTCAGCCAGTGTGGAAAGCTTAGGAGGAATAGCCACTTAGAAAATGTGAATTAATTGTTTGCATGGTAGAGTGACCAACAGTCACAATTTGTCCAGAACTGAAGTCCCTTAGGACACAAGATTTAAACTAAGGACAGAGGTTTGAGCACTGCCTCAGCAGTTAAGAACACATGTTGCTTTTTCAGAGGGCACAAGCTGCTCCAGGGGATCTGATGCTCTCTTCTGGCTTTGACAGGCACCCACATGCATGTGCCTGTGCTCATGCATGCACATTGTACAAATAAGAAACTACTTGTCACCCAATATTGAGGCCAAAGTAATATTTCTTCCAAAAAATGCAGGTCTAGTTAAATGGGTATACACGTGAGGAAAGTTATTTATTACAAATATGAGCATCAGTTCTTGTGTATTAGTAACCTTTTCCACAGACAAAATTGGATGGGAGATAATTTTATATTTAGAATTCTTTAATTTATAAAATCACCTCCCATAGTCTCCTATATTAAACAAACATAATCCCAAGAAAACATTTCCCCCAAAACATTTGTCTAAGGCCTTACAGTTTCCAGGCAATAGAAATATTAAAATTTCTTTATAGTTGCCATTTTTGTTTTCTGAGGGAAGTAACTGCATTAAAATACCTCAAAGTCAGTGAATGCATATGTTTTCTATGAGTGGGTGAGCACTGACTTATAACACACCTATGCCTGCTTCATCCTGCATTTATTTTTCGGATTTTTCATTTTTAATTAAAAAATTTTAAATGGGGATTCTGCTTTATAAGACTACAATAGAGTTTTAAATTGCAAGCATATGCAAAAAGGAATGTTGGCTCATTTGCTCTTCTATCTAAAATTAACAGAGAGGGCCATTTTGTGTTTGTAGGATAGAGAGAAGATTTCTTACTCTTTCCCACAGGAATATAGAAGGTAGGAACTGGCGAAGTGTGATGGCACTTGGGAGACAGAGGCAGGTGGATCTCTGAGTTCGAGGTCAGACTGTTCTACATTGTGAGTTCCGAGATAGCCATTGGGTGGGAGATGATTTTGTATGCAGAATATTTGAACTTATAAAATCAACATTCATGTTTCAAGTACAACCATGGTATAGATACATCCATCTATAGGTTCATCCAAGATAGCCCATGTTCCATAGTGAGACTGTGTCTCAATAAACCAAAATGAAATTCAAAACAAAACAAAAAAGCATGTGTGTGTGTGTTGAACTTCAGAAACAGAAATTATGATTAATATAGAATCTGTAAAATTTATGTAGTCCATGAAGTGGTCTCAAGGAGGCTACCCTACTTTGTTTAAAACTAGATGGGTTTAAACAGGCATTATTTTTGTCAATGTTTTCATAACATTCCCTAGACTATGAAGAAGACTTTATTAAATAATTACATTTGATGTCCTAGGGTGCAGAAGAGGAAAGACCAACACTTCTGTCATCTACTAACAGTTATGAGAATAAATATTAAGGGAACAGTAGAACTGCATTACTATCTTAGTGTGCTGAAGGGCAAGAAGAGAGATCAGAAAAAGGATGTTTTCCAGGAAAGCATAGTTGTCACTAGTGGAAACCTTAAATTATTGCCCAAAGATTTTGGATTCAGGGCTTGGGGAACCAGAATCAGATCAGGGGATGTTATGAAATGTTAGGACTCTTGTGTCTCCTGGTAGCCATGGAGTTAGTTCATCCTGTCATTTCTGTAGGATTGTCTCTCATTGCAACATATTTGATGTTAAGAATGGATAATCTCTAGTGCTACAGGGCTTTTCTACAAATGATTTAGCAGCCATCCCTGGCCTTTTTTACTCATTTGACGCCAATAAAACTTCCACTGCTGTGATAAACAGACATATCTGTCGGCATTTCTACATATGCTTCAGAGGACAAAGTCTCCTCCAAACCGGAGGAAATGTTGGAGCAGACTCATGAGAGGCAATGACTTGCTGCTTTGCACAGACCAGCTGAAGGCAGCAGAAATTCTTCCTATGCTACACAAAATTGTCTCCAGCAAAGTCTTGTCTTCGAAATTGTTCCTCTCAGCAGCTGGGTCTTGATTTCCCCAAGGTGACAAACACAGCTGCATCTGTAGGAGTCAGTTGGTTATCTGTCTATTCTGACAAGGCCCCTGGTGTGTTTAAGGGAGGTGCATCTTTCACTCATCAAAGCACAGTGCATGCACAATTACATCTCTGCATTGTGCTTGCCAAAGCACGACAATCAGAACACTTTGATCCAAAGCTTGTTTTGTTTTGGTTGTTATCAAAAGTCCCCAACCTTAGATGGGGTGGTGAAATTGATTGTATATTCTATTTGCCACAAGCCTTCCAGCTTGAACATCTATTCTTTTCATTTTCTGGCCCACATTCACAGGCAGGCAGCAGTCACACAATATTCTTGAAAGTATTTTCCATTGTGACTAGGCTTTCCAGAGTATGTTTGGGGAGTGCAACTGCACTTTTAGCATCTCTTCTTTGGAACATCCAAATGGAGACCCTGGATAGGTCTAGAGATAGGGCTGTGAGTCTGGAGTTGAACTGCAGAAGAAGCCAAAATATTTAAAGGGTCAAACAGAATGGAATAGTATAGAAGGCCAGCATGTAAAACCATTAAGTTAGGATAAAAGGTTTTCCTGGAACAGATGGACTATAAGTAAATTCTAAAATTGGGATATGGTGACACTGTGATATGTGCAGGGGAGATGAAAGCATGGAGAAGGTTCTGAAGAGCAGCTGCTGTGAAGTAAGGTAGTACAAATGCTTGAAAATACCAACAACTAGCCAGGCACTGTGATTGGCATCCTCAGAAAGAATAGATGGTGCATGGTGCAAGTTGTGCCACCTGGAAATGAGGCAGAGAGGGTTGAACTACTTGCCCTATGTTCCACAACTGAACACAGAAGGACCAGAAGTGAAAAGGTGAGTGTTCTGGGCTCTGTGATGCCAGAGCTGGGCTGCAGATCACTGAAGTCTGTGCTACTCTCTAAGAAATACACTGGTGGGTATTGAGTAGATTGTTATAATGATCAGGGAAAGATGGTGAGAAAATTATTTTAATATACTCCCCATGGTTAATTCATAGGAGAGAAAGATTCCCATGGTCTAAGCACTCTAAGTTTAGCTAACAGTTGTGCTGGTTTTCCAAAATTTAAAGGATGATGCAGTTTAAGAGTCCACCTTTGCTTTCTGTTTATAGGTTAGCAGAGAATCCTTGAGTTTGGTGAGTAGCAAGTACCCAAAACTGTATGGTCGAGATAACAAACACTGATAGTTTCAGCACTGAGACTATACCTGGTTATGATAGACACAGCTCCTTATATGTTTGTTGCAGGTCACTCTATCTGGGCACCCCTTGGAGGAGGGGGTGAGAAGGTGTAGTGTCAAGTGGCATAGATTGAAGCAGTCAGATGAGAGACACAGACTCGTTTAAAACAAAGAGCAGGACCAGAGGAGACTCATCTATTGTCTGTCAGCCATTTTCTTGGCTGTGTTGACTCTCTCTCTCTCTCTCTCTCTCTCTCTCTCTCTCTCTCTCTCTCTCTCTCTCTCTCTCTCTCTCCCTCTCATTGGCCTCCAGCAGCTAAATCAGGTGTCTATAATCATGAGGTGCTAGACTTCATGCTGGCTCAGCAGTAGTGGCCAGAGCACATGTGTACGCACATTACCTAGAGCAGGGCAACTGTGGCCCATCAGGTCTGATGTCTGTGTTCCCCCTACACATATGGGCAAACCTTTCCAATCTTTTGAAACGAAATGCCCTACTATGTCTTTCATACCAATATTTGTCTTACGGTGTATCATTTCTGACTTAAAATAGCACCCCAACTCTTTTGGTTACTGCTTGCATGATGTGTATGTCTTTTCTTCAAGTGTTTTTCCTCCTTAAAAAATAATTACTTTTATTTTATATGTATAAGTGTTTTACTTACATGTATGTAAGTGTACCACAAGCATGCATGCTGAAGCCAGAAGAGGGCATCCTATCCCCTGCAACTGGAATTACAGATGGTTATGATCTGACATGTGGGTGTTGGGACCGGAAGCTGGGTATTCCACAAGATCAGTAAGTACTCTTAATGGCTGAACTGTCTCTCCTGCTTCCTTTTCGCCAGTTTTCAATTATGTGACTTATTTGTGTATTTTCTTTGTCTATTGAGCATTCCCCTCTCTATTGTCATTTTCTCCTTTGTGTATGTGTTGAATTACACTTAATTTTGGAGTGTGAAGTTAATTCAAATTCAAAATATATTTCACTAGCTCATACTGAGTTACCTCTATTATTGATACATTCTACATGTCCACATTTTATTGAGAATTGTTGAATCTTAATGGTTTTCATTGTCAGAATAATGGCACTAGTGCCCCTAGAAATGGAGTACTTCCATTTTTTAAAATGTGAGATTGGTGTTATTTCTTTTCTAAAAGGATGACTAAATTCACCTGTGAAACTCCCTGAATCTAGAGTTCTTCCCATACCAACAATGCTTTCAATGGGAAGTGTCCTGCCTTATGAAATACACAACTGTTTTGGTCTGTGTTCTGACTCATGTCAGGGTTAGTAGTTTTCTTATATGAGACGTGGTCATCTGACAGATTCATCTATTTCGTTCAAGGTATCAGCTTCATCATCATGCATTATTACATTGTTTATAATACCATATGTTTTTCTGTGGTTGTCTCTGCAATGTCCTGAGAACATTCTGTGATATCTCACTTGATTTTTGTTATTTCTGGCTTTCTTTTTGATCAATCTAGCTACAAGTTGATCATTTGTATTGATCTTTTAAAACGTTATGGTTGAAAAGGCTCACAGCTTTATCGATTTTTCTTTCTTGTTTGTTTTTCATTTTATTGATTTAATGTGTTTTATTACTTCTTTGTACTTTGGGATTCAGTTTTTATTTTTCTATGTTCTGAGCGTGGATGTGAAGATAACAGATCCTGAATATTTAAAGAATCAGTGATGTAAACATTCAGTGCTGTAAAATATCCTCTGAGAACTGTTTTATTTGTACCTCATAAATTTTGATAAAGGATATTTTATAATCTCCCTTATCAGTTTCTTTTTGAAACACATTCTATTTTGAAATGTGTTTTTTCAAATATTTAGAAAAGTGCATCTTTTCACTTTATAATAGCTGAAGAGATAAACTGAATATTTTCTATCCTTTCAAATGTTTTGCTATTTTCTTTATGGCCCACACATGGTAAATATCAATAGATTTTCCAAGATTTATCTGGAACCTCTGAATTTTGCTTTTCTTTCGTTATTGTGGTGATATGAGTGAAAAGTGTCCCCTAGTCTTCAGTGTCTGATTCCCCGCTGGTGGTACTGTTTGAGGAGGTTTGAGTTTTTCAGCCTTGATGAGGAAATAATCACTGGAGGTGGGCTTTGAGATTAAAAACCCCACACTCTTTCTGCTTCATGTTTGCATTTGAAGATGTAAGCATTCAGCATTTTGTTCCTACTGCAATTTGCTATTATGTTTCCTGTGATGGTTTACATGACAGAGGCCCTGTAGGCTTATATATTTGAATACTTGGTCTTCAGTTGATGGAAATATTTTGGAAAACTCAGGGAGTTTGGCCTTTTTAGAGAGATATGTCATTGACGGTGAGTGGACTTTGAGGTTATAAAAGCTCATGGAATTTCTAGTTAGTTCTCTCTGCCTCCCACTTATGGGTTAAGATATCAACAATCAGCTACTGCACCAGTGGCATGCATGCCTGCCTACTGCCATGCTATGCATGATGGTCGTCATGGACTCTAACCCTCTGAAATTGTAAAACCCAAGTAAACCATTTTTTCTAAAAGTTACCTTGGTCATGATGTCTTGACAGCAATGTAAGAGTAACAAAGGCACCTCACAACCATCCCTCTACAACCATAGGACAGAATAAGTTCTCCCTTCTACAAGTTGCCTTGGGCATAGTGTCTTATCACAGGAACATAAAAGTAACTCACACAATTGCTTTGATGAATCAATTATACCAAATTGGAAGCAAGTGTTGTTAACTTTATAATCCCATTTGGTCTAATTTTTCTGCTGCTAGGAGAGAAGTGTAAACATTTCTAATCATAATTGCAAACCTATTAATTTCTTTTTTATATTTATCCCTTTTTTACTTTATGTGCTGTATGACATTTTATTACTTTTTCATATATTTTGAGCTATTAACATTTGATAAATAAGACTATGAGTTAAGATAAAAAGTCTCTCTTGTAGTTCAAGATTATTCTTGGATACATAGGGTATACTAGTCTAGCCTGAGTTATATAACATTCTGTATCAAAAGCAAAACAAACAGTCAATGTCCCCCCAAACCTCCTACCTCCTTCTTTGTTACTAGAACTAGTGTATTAGTTATTTTTCTGTGGCTGTGATAAAACACTATGACCAAGATGTTTTAGAGTTTCTGATGTTTTGATGAGACACCATGACCTGGCAAATTTTATACAGAAAAAAATTAATAGAGGTGGTGGTTCACAGTTTCAGAGATTCAGTCAGTTATCATCATGGAGGGGGACATGGTGGCATGAAGACAGATGTGGTGCTAGAAGAGTAGCTGAGAGTTCTACATCAGCTGACATGCCAACTGAGAGAGTGGGCAGTATCCTGAGTATAGGAAACCTCAAAGCCTGCTGCCAGTGACACGCTTCCTCCATCAAGGCCACACCTACTCCAACAAATCTACACCTCCTAATAGTGCCACTCCCATTGGGGTCCAATGGGAGTACTTTCAAAGCACTGCAAAAGACAACTTATATAAGGAAGACTGTATTTTTGCTATGGTGTTAAAGGGCTAAGAGTTTATGCTGGCAAGGAGAGAGGGTGGTATGTAGTATGCATCATAGTAGGATCAGCTTACATCTTGATCCATGAATATAAAGCAGAGAGAGCAAAGTAGCAATGGCATGTAGATTCTGAAACCTCAAACTCTGCCCCCAGTGACATATTTACTTCAGAAAAGCCACATTTTCTGAATTTACCCAAACATTACCCCTAACAGGGGACCAAGTGTCTAAACATCTGAGCTATGGGGGCACAGTCTCATTCAACCCACCACAATTATGAATAGAGTTTTGTTTTTAAAATTCTATCTTGATATGAATAAAGCCACTCTGGTGTTCTTATTTTTAATATTTGCACAAGACATAATTTTCTATTCTTCCAATTTTATAATGTAAGGCTCAACGGTTTATTTCTAATTACCACTAGTTTTTAATCTATTTTTATTTATGAGTGTGTGTGTGTGTGTTTGGCTGTTTGTGTACCATATATGTGCAGGTACCTGTAGAGGTTAGAATAAGATCTCATAGAACTGGAATTCCAGGCAGTTGTGAGTCTCCATGTAGGTGCTTGGAACCCAACTCTTTCTTCCTGAAGAGCATTAAGTGTTCTTGTTTTAATTTTGCAAGATTTACTTTTAATAAAAAGACCTCCCCACTTAGGACTGAATACTAAGGGCTGTTGGTTCTGCCTATTTCCATCTGAGCAGATGACTCTACTGCAGCCTAGACCCATTCCCAGCGCCCCAGGAATGGCTCCAGGACACAGATGCCACATAAGAAGAGTCCCTTGAGTGTTGTTTCCAGTTTCAAGGGTGAAAGCCAGAGAAAGTGCCTCTGGTTGACTGTTCTGGATTTGGTAAAATGGGTCTTAAGAACACTATAAAACATCCACTTGGTCTTGAATATCATGCACTGCTGACTGTAGGTCACCACACCTGACACATTATAATTATCTCTTTCAAGGCCTTCTGCTTCTCTATGTTCTTGTCTTCTCAACCACAGCTTGAAGGGTGACTCTGTTTCCTGCTTCTTGAGCCCCAGATGCTACCTGGCTCTTTGCAAAGACATGGATGGTATGGGGGTGCTCATATTACCTGAGAAAGCTTTTGTGATGAATATTGGTTTGATGCCATCATTAGACATAATGCTGGTCTCCAAAGAGACCCAAGTACGTATCTTTTCTAACTAGGTCTCAAAAACAAGGATGTGGCTTCTGAAGTCCATGGAGACCACCTGGATATACCCATGATTTTCATACTCCATACACCACTTCTGTCTGCTTTTGAGATACTACTTATAGTTTGTCCTCCATGTTCCCATCTTTTATTTTGCCTATTTATGTGTTTTATACAACATGTGTGTTATAATGACATTAAAAGCCAGAAGAGAATGTCAGACCCCTGGAACTAGAGTTATACATGATGATGAGTCTCCATATGGATGCTGGGAATAGAACCCCAATCCTCCAGAAGAGCAACTGTTGTCTTCAACCAAATATCCAAGACTTATGTTTTATAAGCTACATAATACCCCATTTTCTTGATTTGTTTCTAAATACTATTGAAAACTTAATACATAAAGAAAAGGTCTGTTTTGTTGTTATAACAGAGAGATATCCTTTAAATTTGCCTACATAGCTTTGAGCAGACTCAAGTTTGCATGTCATATCATTTTTTTCTCCATAGAACTTTCCTTAACCTTTCCCATATAAAAATCATTCATGACTCAGCTCTCAGTATTTTTCTTATGTGAGAACATTTTTGAAAGCTATTTTCACTGGGTACACAACGTCATTTTTCTTTCAGCACATTACAGCTCTTCCATAGTCTTTTGTCTTGTGCTCTTTGTGATATGAATCCCTCAGCCATTCATGTCCTTGTTTTTCTGAATGCAATGTGCCTTGTCTACCTATAGCTTCTTTTAAAAGTTTTCTCAGTGTTATTAAATACTAGTAATTTTATCATGCACATCATGCTGATGTTTTTATTTTGCTTTGCACCAGAATTTTTGATTGTGTGTATATGGTTTTAATCACATGCAAATAAGATGTTAGCCTTTATTCTTTTAATATTCTTTTCTGTTTCTTCTTTTCTGACTCAAATTGCATTTGTATTAGATTGAAATGTATTGATGTTGTCCCTGTTGTCCTGATACTATCATTGTCCCCATTATACATTTACTTTTTGCTTAAGATTTTTGTGGCTTCTATTGTTATGTTTTCAGAACAAATTTATCTTTTCCCATGTGATTCCCAATCTGTTACTATTTCTATGTAATATAGATCACATTTATTTTCTGTTCTAGAAAACTCCTTGGAGTTTTTTTATCATTTAAAAATTTTCTCATTATCACATTCATACAGTTTTGTAAATTCATCAAACTTATTCAGAAGAGCTTCTTTAAATTTCAGGGATGAAAGACACTACATTGCTTATGCATAGAAATATCAGAGTAATTTACAGAAAACCTCAGTGTCAGTTGCTAGTATAGTTGGCTTTAAGTAACAGAATGACAATAACATAAAGAAACAGGGGCTTTATTTATTTTACAAAAGTGTTAGGAGGCAAGCAGTTGTTGGTTATGATTCAATAGCCATTTAAAGATTATGGTAACCATGTCTGTTGTTTCCCTTATGTTGGTAACCTAGTTGTTTCAAGAAAACTGCAAACCTGCAAACTTCACAGCTACATCCCAACTAGGTTTCTTATAAGTTCGGTTTAGTTGCTTTCTAGGATTGGGCCCATTTGAGTAAAATTCCTTTAGTTGATTCAGACCACTGAGAAGTCTTTTTGGACTAAGAGATGAATTGAGGTATGATAGAGGTTTTAAGAGAAGGAGAAGGATGGCAGGCAGGGACAGGTATAGTTGCCCTTGCTCTGTGGGCAGAGCATCCTTGTCCGAATGACTGTTGACCTTCATCACCTGAGAAATTTGCTGAGCTATCTTTCAGGACAGTCCAAAACAACCTGTGTTGCCTCTGATGTTATGTCTCATACAAAAGGCTTAGAAGCAAGTTATTGCATTCCTGCATGCTGTCCTTTGAGTGTTTCTTGGATGTGTCTGGCCAAAAACAAGGTTATGAAGAGTCATAGAAAATGAAAAACTGTATGTAAATTGCTAATGAAGCTGAAGGATCCATTTTTTATTGTTGTCCCAAAACATTTCTTTCTAAGAAACTATAAAAGCCTGTTTCTTTATTATAATCTAGAAGTAATTATTCATTTGCTTTTGGAGGTTATAGGTCACCTGTAGTGTTCCTTCCAGTTCTCCTATTTGAAAGCAAGACCAGCTTTACAGTGTTAGCATGACAGCAGGTTCTTTAGGATTTAGGTATGAAGGCCTCTTGAAGCCTCTGGAAGAAAAGGAAGCTATTGGGAAGCTTATGTTTACACTTGCTGTAGCTACTGAGATTTACAGTTTCAAATGTTGAACTGAGAGTTAAAAAGGTTTCAATTAATTAAATAATAGCAAAATTTATTGTATGTTAAAAACATGTAATATTAGACCTAGAGAGATGACTCAGAAATTAAGGTCTCTCTCTCTCTCTCTCTCTCTCTCTCTCTCTCTCTTCTCTCTCCCCTAAAATGACACCTCTGCTCTCCCAGAGGAGCTGGGTTCTGCTCCCAGCACCTTCATTCATAGCTATTAACTGCCTGTAAGTTCAGATCCAGTGGATCTGATACCTCTTCTGGTCTCTGCAGGTACCCATTTACATGGGGCATTAATGCAAACAGATTCATACATACATTTTAAAAAGAAAGTAACATTTTAAATTTTAATGGATACACAATGGATACACACATTGTGTATCCATGTGTGTATATGATATGTGTATGTATGTATGTGTTTGTATTATGTGCATATATGATATGAGTATATTATGTGTATATGGGTGTGCATATATGATGTGTATATGTGTGTTTTTGTATGAAGTGTGTATGTGTGCATGTATGATGTATATGTATGGTGTATGCATGCATGATACACAAACATATACATATGCACACATATGCATATACTATGTGTATGTCTGTATGTGTGATATGTATGTATGAATGCTTGCATGATGTGTGTGTATGTGTGTACATGTATGATATGTGTGTACATGTGTGATGTGTGTTTATGTGTATAGCATATGTAGAGATCAGAGGACAACTTTTCTGACCTGGTTTTCTTCTACTTTTGCTAAGGCTCTGGGGATCAAAATCAGGTCATCAGGCCTGTGGCAGAAATTCATGTTAGCCACTGAGTCATTTCACTGATTTTAAGCTAAAATATCCTCTTAAATATGTCTTCTAGATTAATCAGATCTTGAAAATAACAATCTTATACTTGTCCCAATCTCTTCTAGTTTCCTGGGGGGCTGCAAGGTTGTCTGCCATATTTCTGATTAAGCCTGTTTCACTTTTACTTTGGCTATTCTGATAAATTTAGTAAATCTTCATGGAAAAATGACAGAGAGAGAGAGAGAGAGAGAGAGAGAGAGAGAGAGAGAGAGAGAGAGAGAGAGAGAGAGAGAGAGGGAGAGGAAGGGGGAGGGAGAGGGAGAGGGGGAGAGAGAGTTGCATAATGAAAATAGCTATGCTGTTGTCCATGCCCATGAAACATCCCTAGTGGTTCCCATACCAGATATGGAGAACTGTTAGTTGAGAACTGAGTTGTTTTGGGAAGAGAATATCCATATTTCAGTTTGGAAACATAGAGGGAGTTTGAAAACACTCAGCCTTCTAGAGCTGCTGATAGGTTATGTAAGTTCTCTTAGAGTAATGCAGATTTTAATAGCCAAGCAGAGGTGATTATTATTTTGTCTCAGTGACTGAAAAGTGAGACACTACTTCCCACCTTTTCTTTGGAGCAGAAGTCTGTTTTGGAGTATTTTGTTCAAGAGTAGAGGAAGAAAATCTTTGCATTTCTTGTTAAAGCCTTGTCTCAATATTTATATAAAAATCACCTGTTTCGAAAGGAAATTAATGCTAAATCTAAGCATCCACATCATATAGTGAGTCATTCTCTCTCCCTCACTTCACTCAGAACAAAGGGCATGGGTTAGAGATGTTTATGAGCCCATTTCACATACCAGGCAAGTAAGACTCAGAGATTAAACAACTCATGCAAATTCTGAATTTCCAGAGCAAACCTTTATCTCCCGACTCCACATTCTGTGCCTTTGAAGTCTCCTCCTCGCCTCTCAGTTCTGATTTCTTTGCATTAATATACATGCTGTGCACCTGCTCTCCTGGAGGAGGGTTTGCCTGCCTCAGCTTTTGAAGTTGGTGCTGGAGCTTGTTTTTAATAAGGATGGAAAATTCTCTGAATAGACATATAGACAGGATGGCCTTTCCCTTGCTTTGGAGATGAAAAAATGCTTGGTAAGTGTAATTATCTATGTGCTAGTAATTTGATCAAAAAAGCAATAACTATGTAGAAATGACTTAAGAAAATGGGATCTGAGGCTGGGGCAGTGGTCATCAACTCTGTGCCATCAGACCTCAGGCTTATTCAAATTTTGATGTAGGGCGTTTCTGTGGGATGAGAAGATAAGGTCTGCTTCAGATGTTAATAAATTCTATAGCTGACCCCTATGTAGTAGGAGGCAGGCCAGCATGAGTAAATTCAATATCATTAGCAGAGAAATAAAGATGAACCCTTAGTGACTTCTGGGAGATACTTTCAGGCAAGAAAGAAAGAGATGAAGGTAAAAAGCTAATAGTGGGTATTAAAGGCTCTTCAGAATTCTTGGTTGGTCTAGGGTTCTTGCGCCGTTAAAAGTCTCAGAAGAGGTAGGCTAATGATGCTACCATCTGATGTGGACTGGGCTTGTTCTTTAGTAAGATTCTATACTAAATACTTAATATTCATTTATTTCAAAAATGGTGCATCAAATCTAGGGCCAGGTACACACTAGATGAATGCTTTACCACTGACTTATACCCTCAAAGGTTTTTGAATATCCTATTTCATTTAGTACTCATAATAATCCCATAGAGGTTTTTGTTGTAGTTAATTACTCTTTGAAAGTTTTTTACATGTGTACAATGTATTTTGGTTATATCCACCCTCTCTCTTCAACTTCGCTTGGGCTTCCCAATAAGTCTCCCTTTTAATTTTTTTTTAAAATATAACCCACTGATTTCATTAGTGCAGTCTGCTTGTGCATGGGTGTGAAGCCAGCTACTATTTTACAGTAAGAAAATGTAATTCAAGGATTTCAAAAGATTTTTTGCATGGTCATAGAGCTAGTGAGTGATACAGTATCCAAACCTAGTCTGGTATTAATGTTCAAGAAAATTGTACAGAACAGTTTTGGGCAATATGCAATGGCATTATTTCCCATGAGAACCATTCATCAGAGGTCTTTGTATCTGTTAGAGTGCCCATAGCTGCAACAGAAATTCCACTCAATTTGAATTACATAATTCAGAGGTAAAAAAAATAAGGTATTTTCTGGTATAGTGTGTTGTTTTGTTTTTATCAACCTGACACAAACCTTAACATATCTAGGAGGAGAGAACTTTAATAGAGAAAGTGCCTGGACCTGTTCAGCCCATGTGCCAGTTAATGGGATATTTTATTGATTAATGATTTACGTACGAGACCAAACCCACTGTGGGAAGTATCAACCAGGGTAGGTGGTCCTGAGTCATAAAAAATAGCAAGATGAAATGCTATGAAAAGCATTTTTCCTTAAGATTTCTGTTTCAGCCTGCCTTTAGGTTTCATGACTTGAGTTCTTGCTCTGACTTTATCCAGTGATGGATTTTTCAAGATAAAATAAAACCTTCTCTCTCCAAGTTGCTTTTGGTCATGCAATAGAAAGTAAAATAAAATAAAAACACACAGGATTGAGAGATCTGCTTCTTTCTGAAATTCTCTTAGCTTTTCTGTGTGTGTGTGTGTGTGTGTGTGTGTGTGTGTGTGTGTGTGTGTGTGTGTGAGAGAGAGAGAGAGAGAGAGAGAGAGAGAGAGAGAGAGAGAGCGTATTCTGCTTCCTTCAGGCCGATATACTCTTCAGTGGTGATGGGGTTGAATGAGAAGAGGAGAGAGGAACAGTAGTAGTAGAGATATCCAGGAAACAGTAGAAAGGTGATACCTCAAGCCTCAGCCTTCCTAATGTTAGGATCCTTTAATACAATTCCTCATGATGTGATTACACCCAACTATAAAATTACAGAGTTGCTACTTCAAAACTGCAATTTTGCTACCGTTATGAATTGCAATGCAAATATCTGATATGTGGGCCTCCAAAAGATCACAGCACATGTGTTGAGAATCATTGCCTCAGCACTTTTATGGCCCGCACTTAGGTCATTTGCTAACAGCTCACGACTGTAGGTGGTCAGGAGAGCATCAGGTGTCAGCTAGTGTAGATTGATCAAAACCTAAAGCCATGCTGGAGAAGTGGTTACCAGGTGGATGGGCTCTGGTGTCGGTCATAGTCTCCTAAGTGTCTTGAGCTACATAGCATCCTGCAGGTCTCCAGGCTATTAGAGGCACTTGGGCATTGTTGCTCTCTTTGTTGTTTGCAAGTGGCAAAGAAAGATGAGGATTATGAAGGACTCAAGCATGTGGCTCTGACAGGCCTTGCCCTTCTCTCCCATTCCCTCTGCCTTGCTAAAAACCATTAGATTACATTCCAAAAGCTAGCCATTGGGTCCCTTATTTGGCCACTTCCTCCTTGTGAGGCTGACTGCCAAAGTCCAGTAATCAGAAGCCCCTTGGTTCACCTAATAACACACCCAATTAAAATTAAGCACCTCACCCTGGCACAGGGTTTTCCCCTCTGCCTTTGTAAACCATCATTCACCTATGTGCCCTGCCTGTCTCCTTTCTTCCCTGAGGCAGTTCTGTGTCCCTCTGACAAATACCCCTTCTCCCTAGTCCCCTATCTCCTTTATCATCACACTCTAGTTCATTCTAACACAGACCTCTCTTTTTCTTCCTCTAAAATTACACCTGCAAGGTCATTTGCTGCTGTTTTTCTGCCCTAGTGTATAGTCACTTTAACTTTTCTCCCCTGCTTAATAAAGACTCTCTCTGTGAAAACAGATGTTTGAGTGGTTCATGCTTAATACAGAGTCCAGGAGGGAGCCCCCACTGTTTAGGGGTCTTTTAAACACCAAAGTGTGGATGACAGCTCACCCAAATTGGAAAGCTGGAGCACACTGCAGAGCCATGCAGACAGCACAGCTAGATGGAGAGAGTTCGCTCCAGGTGGCTCAACTCTTCTGCATCTTCTTCAGGCCATGTATTTGTCTTTGTCTTTTACAGGCTACTTGCCTGGTCTCTAAGCTAGTCTGATGTTAGAGCCTTCTTTGCGACTTGGTTTGTCATAGAGTGACCCTCAGTAGTCTTTATTACAGATATATTTTCGAGGAAGAAAGGTCCCAGTAAACCTAGTCAGTTTCAGAGACTTTTTGAAGGTGTATGAGTTGTTTACTTCCTGTCTTAATGAGCTTCCCTGTAGGATGAAGTGTTTTTATCTTAGAGGAAACTGCTTAACAACATTTTTGTATGGGAATTACTTGCTAGTGTATAGATTGTATGGTTCTGACCATAACTTCAATGTACCCAATGTTTTAACAAGACTTAGGTGGGCTTAGAAATTGGCCTTTTACAATGACACGAGATATGGTTATGCCAATGACTTCTGGGAAACTAATGGATATTAACCTTTCAGGGAAAATGGATGGCTTGTCTTTCAAATGATCTAAAAATCTCCCTGTTGTTAAACTTTTTTTTTTTTTTCTTATAGGAGTTACACTAGTAGCTTGATTTTTTCCCTTTTCTACTTTTTATCTTCTTTATCAAACAGAAGACCTCATGAACTATGGCTCTGTTGGGAGTGTTCCATTATGTCATATGAACCTCAGAACAGCTCTATGTGGCAAGTGCTGTATTTTGCCCATTAAACAGATGAGGAAAACAGAGATTCATAGAGAAGCCTGTCACATAGGAATAAAAATGTTGATTTCTAGCCCAAGATGACTCACATACACCATGACCTCCTAGGGATACCTTTTTATTCCATGATTTAGTGACCCAATCATTAGGAGGTAGAGTTCAGCAAAGATTTTCTGTAAGAGGCCAAGTAACAGGCCATTTAGTCTCTGCAGTGACATTTAGTTATTTTCCCCGACCAGCAGGGTCTTCAGCATGGACCTGAATCTAGGAATGAAACAAATGGAAGGCAGGAACACAAAGAACGGAAGGACAAGACAAATCTCTCTGTTCAAGTCCTCTAAAGCTTTATTGTTACAGCCAATATTTATACACAATCTCTGCCATGCAGGTAGCTGGGAGGAAAGGGGGTGGGAAATACAAAAGAATGTGGCAGGCCTGTGAGGGAGAGTAGCAGACAGGGTATGATTAATATGGAAATCTGTAATCGGTTGAGGGTCTGGAGGGTGTCACCTACTGAGCTGAGAGAATCAAGCCAGACTATCAGGAGTCATGGTTTAGCTAAAGACAATAGGGATGTAGCCTTCTGGCAAATGACTGCTGGCTAGCTATAGGAGCTAACTTATAAAATATGGCTAAGTTAGACTTTGGCTCCCAACAAGTCATATCCTGTGCCAAGGCAGAAACAGACAGTACAGATATGGACAGAAGTGATCCTGTTTCAGTGAAACATTATTTACAAAAGAAGTTTGTCCACCCAGATCTCGATCCAGCAGGTCTTGTAAGTCATTTGTCTGAGTTTTATGATTGTCAGGACCCTGAATAAAGGGAAGCTGGTGGCAGAATCTCCATTCTCCTTCTTCACTACTTATGTGCACGACTGCTTTCCTTCCAGCATATTCTTGGTAAACTCTCTACTCTGTCATAATTTGAGTTTTCCTGTGGCCTTTATTAAATTAATATCCCAGCTCTCAAAAACTCTGATGTTTTCTCAAAGCTGTATATGTGCCACACCTACCTCCTAAATGCTTCTTTACTTAGTGACCTGTTCCCCAGAAGTACCCTCCACATAGAGACACAAAAAGTATTCTACAAGCAGGTCCACCATGGCTCCCTTGGCTTATGCCCTTCATGAGTCCCCAAAGTTTTAGGATAAAGTTGGACCCTTTGTTGTTTTTAGCTATCTTGCCTCTTTTGATGTTCAAAGCTGGGATCTAATGCTCCAAAGATTTGTTGAACAAACTGTATTCCTGCTATGGTCTTTTCCTCACCTTTGCAACTCTGAATGGTGTTCAATCCCAGTCACATGTGTGAGAATGTCACTCCTCTTCCTTTGCATTCTTCAGGAGCTGAGTTTATTTCTCTCACATGTTCTCAGCAAGTTCAATATTTGTCATTTTCATAGAGGCTAGCTACTTCTGTATTTTAACATGGACAAGTCAAGATGTTAATTTGGTCAATTAGAGTCTTTTCCTCTAACTTTCTTCTCCCAAGTGATTGTAATTACCAGGAAGATGATGGCATATTTATTTCCTGCACAAAAGCAGGATTTCTATTAGTATGTAACTCTGTCTGGTGGATTCTGTCTTCTTTTAATCTTGTATCCATATCCTTGATTCTGGTTTTAGAGTCTTAATGTGCCTGTCTTTTTTTCCCAGGCAGGTTGTATATTTATGTTGGCTTCTTTAAGACAGGGAATTTGTTCTGTGGTTAGTAATTTTCCCTTAGTTTTTGGTTTCTGGTATGCAGTCTGTAATCTGCATTTTACAAGAGGTGCAAAGTGAACCTTTTGAAATTCATAGAGATGTAATCAGCCAATCAAATATTTTTCTCTCTGGAAAAGTAGCTTTATAAGCTTGCAAATTTGATGCTAATTGTAATCTTTGTCTCCTGCCCATCAATCTCATGAACACAGAAGATTTTTGCACCTGAGATATATCAAATTATTACCACTCAGCATTTAGAGTATGTCACCTCTTCTAATAAAGTCCAATTAATGACAGGCATCTGTCACTTGTCCATGATGTCATTACATCTTGCCTATGTTTCTATCAATATAGCCTCATATTCTATGACAGGTCCCCATTAATAGGCCATCCTCCAAGACAGCAAAATTAGCTTGAAGCTAACTTAATACTTTAAAAATTATTTACATTTGTAGGTCTTAATAATGTGCTTCATGTTTTGTAGTTGTTAAATGACATTGTGTGTTGACTACACAATCCATACAACCTCTTGTTACCTCAGTGACATTTGTTTAATATATACTGAACTGATAACTAGTTTTTAAGAATGTTTTGGTTCTTTTTTTTTGTATTTTTTGTTTGTCTTTATTGTTTTTTGTTTCTTTTCTGTTTCTTTTTTTAAATTTATTTTTGAATAAAGTCTCATTTTTTTATCCATGTATCCCCTTGTTAAAACTTACTTCCCTCTCCCACCCCTCCAGGTCACACTTTCTTTTCCCTATCAGTTTCTCTCCTACACAGCAAGGGCAGGAGTTCCCAAGGTCTCAAGGTGGCTTAGTACAGCATTCACTCCAGGCAAGACTGATCTCCTCATCCTAATATCAAGACTGGGTTAGATGTTCCTCTGGAGGGAATGGGCTCCAAGGTACCAATCCAAGGTGTATCAGATCTCAAGCTGTTCAGTGGTTGTGGTTTTCAGCTTGTACATGCTTTGCTTTTTATTTAAGTCCACTATTGAGTGAGTACATCCCTTGCTTAACTTTCTGGGTTTGTGATACCTCACTAAGAGGATATTCTCCAAATCCATCCATTTGTCTGGAAATTTTAGGATAACATTTTTTTCTTATTGCTGAATAGTACTCCATTGTGTAGATGTACCACAGTTAATCCATTCTTCAGTTGAGGGGAATCTAGGTTGTTTCCAGGTTCTTGTTTTATGAATAATGCTGCTATGAACATAGTTGAGCTATTGCTTTTGATGTATGAATGTGCATCTCTAGGGTATATGCCCAATAGTTGTATTCCAGGGTCGTTGGAGAGACTGAGTCCCAGTTTTCTGAGAAATAGCTATACTGCATTCCAGAGTAGCTGAACAAGCTTACACTCCCACCAACAATGGAGGAGTGTTCCCCTTGCTCCACAGCCTTTCCAGCATAGGCTGCCATCTGTATCTTTAAACTTAGCCGTTTTGACAGGTGTAATTGTGATATCTCAAAGTTGTTTTCATTTGCATTTCTCTGATGGCTAAAGATGTTGAACACTTTTTCAAGTGCTTTTCAGGCATTTGTAATTCTTCTCCTGAGAATTTCCTTTTTAATTCTGAAACCCATATTTTAATTGTTTTTTTTTAAGGCTTTGGGCTCTTGTTTCTTGAGTTCTCTATATATTTTGGAGATCAGTCCTCTGTCACTTGTAGGATTGGTGAAAATCATTTCCCATTCTGTAGGCTGTCATTTTGTCTTATTGATGGTGTCTTTGGCTTAACAGAAGCTTTCAGTTTCAGGAAGTCCCACTTATTGATTGTTCTTCTTAGTGTCTGTGCTACTGCTGTTATATTTAGGAAATGATCACCTGTGCCAATGCATTGGAGGGTATTTCCCATTTTCTTTTCTATCAAGTTCAGTGTGGCTAGGTTTATGTTGAGGCCTTTGATCCACTTGGATTTGAGATTTGTGCAGGGTGATAGGCTTGGGTCTATTTGCATTTTTTTATACACACTACCATCCAGCTATGCCAACACCATTTGTTAAAGATACCATCTTTTTTCCATTGAATATTTTGGGCTTCTTTGTCAAAGATCAGGTATTCAAAGGGTTTTGAGTTAATGTCGGGATCTTCAGTTCAATCCCATTGATTCATGAGTCCGTTTTTATGCCAGTAACAGACATTTTTTTTTTTTCATTACTGTAGCTCTATAGTATAACTTGAAGTTGGGGATGTTGATGCCTCCTGAGGTTCTTTTGTTTAGCAAAATTGTTTTGGCAATCTTGGCTTTACTATTATTCCAGATGAAATTGAGTATTATTCTTTCCAGGTCTGTAAAAAATTGTGTTGGAATTTTGATGGGAATTGCATTTGAATCTGTAGATTGTTTTTGGTAGGATTGACATTTTTGCTATGTTGATCCTATCTCTCAAGGAACATGGGAGATCTTTCCATTTTCTGATAGCCTCTACAATTTCTTTCTTCAATAATTTAAAGTTTTTATCAAATAGTTCTGTTACTTCCTTGGTTATAGTTACTCCAAGGTATTTAATACTATTTATAGATATTATAAATGGTGATGTTTCCTTTATTTTTTTTAGCCCTTTTATCTTTAATGTATAAGAGGGCTACTGATTTCTTTGAGTTAATCTTGTATCTTGATACCTTGTGGAAGGTGTTTTCAGCTATAGAAGTTCCCTGTTAGAATTTTGTGGGTTACCTATGTATACAAGCATATCATCTGCAAATAGATATAGTTTCAATTCTTCTTTTCTAATTTGTATTACTTTTAATCTCATTTTATTCTCTTATTGCTTTACCTAAAACTTTGAGAACTATATTGAATAGATAAGGGAAGGGAGGACAGCCTTGTCTCATTCCTAATTTTAGTGGGATTGCTTTGAGTATTTTGCCATTAAGTTTGATGTTGGCTGTTGGCTTCTTGAAAACAGTCTGTATTATATTTTGATAATTTTCCTTATTCATGATCTCTCCAGGACTTTTATCATAAAGGAGTGTTGGATTTTGCCAAAGGATTTTTAAGTGTCTAAGGATATAATCATGTGGTTTTTCTCCTTCAGTTTGTTTATATGATGGATGACTTTTACAGTTTTCTGTATGTTGAACAATCCCTGTATTCCTGGGATGAAGCCTACTTGATCTTTGTGGATGATAGTTTTTATATGTTGTTCTAAACGATTTGCCAGAATTTTGTTGAGAATTTTTGCATCAATATTCATGAAAGAAATTCGTCTGTAATTTTTTTCTTTGTTGCCTCTTTGAGTGGCTTTAGTAATAAGGTTATTGTGGCCCCATAGAAAGAGTTTGGCAACATTCCTTCAGTTTCTACTCTATGAAACAGTTTAAGGTATATTGATATTAGTTCTTCTTGGAATGTCTGGTAGAATTCTGCACTGAAACCATCTGGACCTGCCTGGGTTTTTTTTTATTTGAACAGCTTTTAATGAAGCTTCAATTACCTTTGGAGTTATAGAACTGTTTAGTTATTTAATCTGATCTTGTTTTAATTTTAGTAACTGGTACATGTCCCAAAAGCTGTCCATTTCTTCTAGGTTTTCTGTTTTTGTGGAGTATAGATTTTCAAAGTATGACCTGGTAATTCTCTGAATATTCTGGGAGTCCGTTGTTATGTTCCCCTTTTCATTTCTGATTTTGTTGATTTGGATACTCTCTCTTTCAAGGAACCAACTCTTTGATTCCTTGATTTTTTTATATTGTTCTTGTCTTTCAATTGTATGGATTTCAGCTCTGAATTTGATTATTTCCTGCCATCTACTCCTTCTAGGTGAGATTGCTTCTAATTGTTCTAAAGTTATCAACTGTTCTGTTAGTTCTCTAGTGTGGGCTTTCTCTAGATTTTTAATATAGGCATCTAGTGCTATGAATTTTCCTCTTAAGACTGCTCCTTTCATTGTGTCCCATAAGTTTGGGTATGTTATGGAATCATTTTTGTTAAATTCTAGGAAGTCTTTGATTTCTTCACTTTTTTCCTTGACCCAGAGGTGGTTCTGTTGAATGGCGTTTAGTTTCTATGAGTTGGAAGGCTTTCTGTAATTTTTGATATTGTTGAACTCTAACTTTAGGCCCTGGTGGTCTAATATGATACAAGGGATTATTTCCATTTTTTGTATTTGTTAATATTTGCTTTATGATCAATTATGTGGTCAATTTTAGGGAAAGTTCCATGCGGTGCTGAGAAATATGTATATTCCTTTGTGTTTGGGTGGAAGCTTCTGTAAATATCTATTAAATCCATTTGCATCATAGCCTCTGTTATTCTCCTTATTTCTCTTTTGAGTCTCTGTCTGATTGACATATCCAAGGTTGAAAGTGGGGGTACTGATGTCTTCCACAATTAGAGTGTAACAATTGATTTGGAGTTTGTGCTTTAGTAACATTATATATCTTTTACATATGTAGGTGCTCTTATATTAGGGGCATAAATATTCAGGATTGAAATCTTATCTTGGTCAATTTTTCCTGAGATAAATAAGTAATGTCCATCCTGGTCTCTTTTAATTGATTTTAGTTTGAAGTCTACCTTGTGAGATAATAGGATGGCAAACACCAGCTTGTTCTTGGGCAATTTGATTGGAAAAAAATTTTCCAACCCTTTACTCTGAGCCTGTGTCTGTCTTTGGGTTGAGGTGTGTTTCTTGTTTGAAGCAGGAAAATGCTTTCTGTTTTTATATCCATTGTGTTTGGGTGTGCCTTTTTATAGGTGAATTGAGTCCATTGATATTAAGGGATATTAATTATCATTGTTATTTCCTGTTATTTTTGATGGTAGCTTATATGTATTATGTATTTTTTTTTCTTTGGGCTTTTCTTCTGTGTGATTATCAATTGTTTGTGGCTTCATGATTGTATCTGGGATGCTTAGGTTGGAGTTTTTCCTCTAATGGTTTCTGAAGGGCTGGGTTTGTGGATAGGTATTGTTTAAGTTTGATTTTCTTTTGAAATATCTTGTTTTCTCCATCTATGGTGGTGGATAGTTTTGCTGGGTATAGTAGGCTGGATGGCCATGCTCTTTTAGTGTCTGTATAATTTCTGACTAGGACCTTCTTGCTTTCAATGTTTCCATTGAATAGTCAAGAATTATTCTGATTGGTCTGCCTTTATAGGAAAGTTGGCTCTTTTCTTTTTTTTTATTTTCCTGAATATTTTTTTCCTTTTTTTCCCTTCTTTATTTTGTATTTATCAAAAAAAAACAGTAAAATGAATTTAAAATGCGGAAAAGTTAACAATAACTATAAAGAGGATAAGAATCATAAGCATGGCTTATCAAGGGTGATAATGCAAATAAGATTGCTACACATATATTTACTTTGTGTTCAGCTTTCCCTCTGAAATTTTTTTTTCCATCCCTGTATATCCTTATTCAAGATCCCTTCCCCCTCCCACTACATCTCGTCATTTTTCTTCTCTGCAACTCCCCATCCCCTCCCTGGGCAGGGAGCAGATAGTCCTATGGTCCCACTGACCCAATAATGCTTGGATCAGTCTCCACTCCTGGCCAAATCCAGTTTTGTCCCCCCTCCCTCAAGAGTGAGTCTGGTGTTCCTATAGTTGGAGTGGGGTTCGAAGGGTCAGTCCAGGGTGTTTCTGATCCCAAGTTGTTCAGTGGTTGTGGTTTGCCGCTTGGGCATGTTTGGCTTTTTTTCTTGTTTGTTTGTTTAGAGACCACTAGTGAGTGAGTACATCCCCTGCTTATCTCTCTGAGATTGTGATACCTCGCTCAGGAGGATATTCTCCAAATCCATCCATTTGCCTGTGAATTTTAGGATATTATTTTTTCTTACTACTGAGTAGTATTCCATTGTGTAGATGTACCACAGTTTGTTAATCCATTCTTCAGTTGAGGGACATCTAGGTTGTTTCCAGGTTCTTGCTATTACAAATAATGCTGCTATGAACATAGTTGAGCTAATACCTTTGGAGTGTGAATGTGCCTCTTTAGGGTATACACCCAGAAGTGGTATTGCTGGG